>PVJL010003722.1:110352-149231 GCA_004026885.1 Lyroderma lyra | reverse complement strand
GGGGGGAGGGACTGCCGTGGAGCCCACAGGTACCCCCTGCAAAAATAAGCAGGCAGCATTTTCTCCTAATCCCCGGCCCCTGCTAGTCCCCTATGACAAGACTTGCATATTAACAAGTGTCACATTGAAGTCACTTAAGCAAATGAGTCTGTTGCATCGATAAGGAATTCTTTAGTCACAATTACCACAGATATACACATATTTACTATGCTTGGTTCACCGACTGAGATCGTTTTAAAGGAGAAAATCTTCTCTCGGGGCTGAAAGTAAATTGGCAGGTCCGGGAACAGGAGACACAATGCCGGCTGGTCTCAAGTTCTTAGAACTGAGAGCAAACCCAGCACAGCGGTGTGTCTCTGAGACAAGCATGGGGACACCTGACACATGGCTGCTGGCTCCTGGCTCCCGACACTGTGCCGTCACACTCCTGCCCAAAGGCCACCCCCAACTGCAATAGCTCCAACGAGGACCTGCTGCGTGTCGGGACCTTTGCTCCAGGGGTGTGGGAGGGATGAGACTGCAGGTGCCTGGCTGGGGGTGGGGCCCCCTCACGGGTGTGGGGCCTTGGCCAGGCCCCCTCCGCACCTGTCTCTCTCTAAGTCTCTCATCCTGCTTCTCTAGCAGAGTAGCATGGATGTCACAGCATGGCCACTGGGTTCCAGGAGAGAAAGGCCATGCTCACACCAACCCAGTGTCACACCCACAGCAGTCCACCAGTCAAGTAAGCCACCAGACCAGGGGCAGACACGCCAGCATCCAGTAAAGTGGCATACAGGGAGGAGAAACTGCTGGGGACGTCGCCAGAGTCCCTCCATCAGGACAGGACACTGGGGTCCCCGTCTCCTGTGACAACACTCACTCCACAAGTCTTCAGCCCTAGTGTGAGAAGTGGACACCGGAATTCATCACCAGAGAGAGGCAGAGGGTGACAGTTAAGGGCAGATGTGGCCCAAGGAGCCAGCAGGAGGGCCACCACCTCCAACACTACCACTTCCATGTTTGTCACCAAGGCAAACTGAAGCTCTCTCCATCCAAGGACAATCACTTCCTCAATAAAATGGGGATGATAAGCATGCCTCTGAGGGTCTTTCCAGGGAGTAAAGGGTTCAGCACGCGAGGCAGAGTGCGGGGTGCAGCCCTTCCCCGGGTTACCACTCTTACTCCTTGCTAGAGGCTCACAGAAAGGACAGTCACCAACCCCAGGTCTGTTGACCACTGCCACATTCTGCACCTGTTCTCTGCTGGCTGGATGTGGGCCAAGCCAGGCTCCAGGTGGCTGGCTGTGTGATGGCGCTTACTCTGTCACAGCCTATGCAAGAGACGGGGGACAATTTGGGACCCACAATACCTGGAACAGAAGGGCCACTTTGCGGTGGTCCTGGAAACCTAGTGACTGTGAACTACAGGTGACTCAAGCCCTGTGCTGAGAGCTCTACCTGCATCCCTGTCACCACAGCGGGAGTGGTGGGCACACGTGATACAGGTCAGTCGAGTTCCTGCTCTAGGAAGGGGGAACTCACCAGCTGTCCTGCAGACTTGTGGGAGGGTCAGAGGCAGGCAGGGAGGCACAGCGCTCCCAGTCGGGGCCCACCCTCTTGCTCTTTAACTCACGCAAATCGTCTGGCTCAGACCGTTTATTTCTCTCTTGATAGTTTTGAGTCCTACCACATATACTCCTTTTAACATAAGTTCTCCAGATGCTTGGGAAGTGTGTGAATTTAAACCAAAAGAACAGTAATGCTATTATTATCCCATGTAATAAGCGACGAAGCGAAGGCTTGGAGATGAGGCGCCTCGCCCGGGTTTACACTGCCAGTAAATGGGACAGGGGGGTTGCTCTCCCAGGACGGCCTTCCCACCACGACTTCCTCTCCCGCTTCAGGCACGGACGCGAGTAAGCGGCCACGTGCACATCTGGTTTTTAACATTCCCCTCCCCGCACCTGACACTACCCATTAGTATGTTTGATGGCCTCTAAAGTCCACTAGATTCTTATCAAGTGTGAAAGCTAAGAAAATGTTTGTCCATCAGGAGGAAATGCTGCACTTCATTCGCAAATGAGAACGGTGTAACCCGGCATGTCTCCTGCCTGCTCTGGCCACCAGGACACGATCTCGAGTGCCACTGCGGGAATGTCCCTACTGTAGCACCAGCGGAACCGCTGGGAGGCGGTGTGGGGACCGGAGCCCTACTCGGCTACTCTCTGGATCTCAGGCTCCAGCGCCACCAATGGGACCACACTGCCAACTGTGTAGCGGGTCAAAGTGAGCGCAGACCCCAAACACCCAGGACCTGGCCCCAGGAGGACCCCGGGGCCAGCTCCCCTTCACTCTTTAATTAATTCTCCAGCCACTTCTCTTTGTTTTTCTCCTTTTTCTCCCTACCCACTCCCACCTCTCAAAACATTATTTGGTCCTAGACTTTAAAAATCTTTTAATAAACCTGTGTTTACACATAACATGCATGCTTTTTCTTATAAGTGACCTCAAGTCTTTTTAGAAATCTATGTACATTAAATACACAACAGCCATCATCCAGGAGTGCAAGGAAACTTCAGAGTTGTTGCATAATAAACACAGAATTTGGAAATAAGGTTGGAAAATGGCACCCTCCAAAAATGAAGCCAAAAAACACCCCCAACAACTACTAATGAATGACGTTAGCAGTCTATGGTGACCTTTCCAGGAAATAACTCACTCTAGCTGGTGATGATTTAGAAATGGAGCTGATGACAAGAGGGTCTGTCCCAAATCTCACAGAGGAATCTAAGCGAAACCTCGTCCGGAACGCTTGAGCGAGAAATCTAAGGAAAACTGTAATCTAATTAAGTACAGCCTGTCTCGGGAAATCATTTTGCTGAACGATCACTAAAGAATGTTGAAAAGAAAGTCAGATGTGTCAGTCAGCATCTATTTTCTAGAATTCAGACACTATACAAGCTTTCTGAACACAGAGGTGTTAACATGAACTGTTAACGGGGCGACTGCACAGGCACCAGGGAAATGCTCAGGTACAGGGATGCAACAGCTGCAGGAAGCAGCCACCAGCCCCAGAGACTCTGGAGTTACTGGACCTGCAAACTCGGAGGAAGGGGCTCCAGGCTCCGGCTGCTGAGAGGGGACGCAGCTCTGCTGGTGCTGGGATCTGAGGAGGTGGGGCAATCGGCTGGGGCTGCCAATGCCGCAAACCGGATTCCATTGGATTCCACCAGATTCCACCGCTGCAGCTGAGGTGGACGAGTGCTCCCAGAGACAGGAAGCCGGGAGTAAGGACAGGTCCTCGGCCTCCACCCCACTGGCCCCTTGGCCATGCCCCCCGGCAGGGCGTGCTAAGCAGCCACTGGCGGAGCAGAAATGTGGTGAGTAGGGTCTAGAAGGCTAGAGCTGAGACAAAAGCTTAATAAACTGCCTAATGGCTTGTTTGAAAAGTGAGTCTCCATCACTGCCTGAGGGAGAGGGCACTGATTCCACACACAAACATATCCCCAGAATGGTGGAGGCCAATTCAGCAAGCTTCCACAGACTGGGGACACGAGCCTGCGACAGACACATGTCATCGCCAGTGCTCGTTCACCACCAGCTCCCGGCTCTGTCACGTAAACCCCAGTGTTTGAGGGATGACGTCCTAGGTAAACTAATAAAATTCATTTTCCGAACCGATAAGAGCCAGAGTGAGACCCTAGACCCACAGTGATGCTCTCTCAAAGCTCAGTGATTTACACATAGGAAAACAGATCAGGCCCTTTAAAGTAAAAAGTCGTGTTAGCCTCAACTGCTCCCACAAATGTGTGAGACAGACAGGCAGACACACATACACAACTGTGCCTAAGTACAGAAAACAGACACAAAACGCCAACGTGCCCTGGAGAAACCTACTTACACATCCCTCATTCTGGACCCTCAGGAGCACGGGCTGCCACGCCTCCCCTCCCCATCTCCCTCTGAACGGCCACCACCCCGCCCTTCCCACCGGTGACAACCACAGGGAGAGCACAGGCCCCCGGTTGGAGGGTCCTGTCCCTTCTATGCCAACGGGCGTGTGCACAGCTATGGGGGGCAGCAGCGCGCCGTGTGGGGCACCTAATGTCACCTGCCAACACCAGGTCAGATTGAAGACACAGCTTTGTTCATTTCCCCCTGGTAGATAAGTGGCCCACAGGCAGTGTGACAACAAATGTCAGCGTCCTCTAATCGTGAGGAAGTTCCCAGCACATCCAGTCAGCTGGTACAGATGACCCAGAATAGTCCGTATGGGACAGCTTTTCCTTGCGAATCACACCCTCATGGTTACTGCCCCTCACACATGCAGTCAAACCACCCCCCTCAAAACAACAACAAACAAACCTATGTGAGAATGATCTACAAAAACAAAATCCACGACTGTGACTCCTGAATACCCCAGTCCACGCCCTTTATTCATTCAGCCTGGGGCCTGTAAGAAAAGTTGTATTTTCTTTAAGCTCTGAACTGTCATTTTCATATCTGTTGTTCATTATCCTTACTGTAAACAGTAAGCTTCTTGAAGCTTCCAGAATAATTACTTATGACTAAGAGCATCATTCAGTAATCCAGTGAGCACTCCGCTACGTGCCTGCTGACGCTCCCCCGGGCTGTGAATGCATCATTTCTTCCAAAAGAGGACACCAAGCTCAAGCTCAAAGCCACAGCACAGAACAGGCAAACGTGTGACAATGCCACCGTGATTTTTTAGCAGTTAATGCCAAAAGATAGCAACTCTCAATGCCTTCCTGACCATCTGTTCCTAAATGGGACTGCAGGGGTGCCACCTGGAGCCTTTTACGGAGTGCACACTGATTTAATTGTTCAGGGCCAGGTCCTGGGCACCTGTAGTTTTAAAATCCCCCCATGTGTTCCTAAAGAGTGGCCGGATTGAAAACCACTGACTACAGTCTGGACGGGGGTGGAGGAATAAAGAGAAAAAAGCAGCACACAGCCAGGAAAACCACCCCAGACACCGGACAAGAAAAAGGAGAGGCAGTGACAGCGGAAAGCCTCTGAGGCTACCAC
The DNA here is from genome assembly GCA_004026885.1 of Lyroderma lyra. NCBI lineage: Eukaryota > Metazoa > Chordata > Mammalia > Chiroptera > Megadermatidae > Lyroderma > Lyroderma lyra. The sequence goes on along the minus strand of PVJL010003722.1, from coordinate 144,204 downwards.
AGTCCTGGAGATTTCATTTGAATGCAGTAATTCGAGTGCAGTCCACAAGCAAATTCCTCCACGCTGCGTATCCATCACTCGTGAACTTCAGTCATTAGCACCAGTCATCAGACGAGGCCGCTCCTAAGGAAGCATGCACAGCACGCGTGCCCGAACAGGCCAGGCCCCTTCCCCGGGCCAGCGCGGGCGGGCTCCAAGGGGCTGTGCCGGACCCCTGCTCGGTGTCCGCCACGTGAAAGGGCAGGAGCTGCCTCTGCAGGCACTTCCCAGGTGAAATGTCTGCTGGGATGGCTGAAACACATGCTGACCTCCACAAAGTAACTTTACTTCTCTAATGGCCAACCTGTACACACCTCTTCAGCCAGGAAGCAGGAAGCGTGCGTGTCTGTAGCTGCAGACACCAAGTGATTTTCCAGCTGAGTTAAGGCACGCTCGCTCTCTCTCGCGCTCTCTCTCTCTCTCTCTCTCTCTCTGAGCACTTTCTATCTATGTGCCCGGGCTCAGGGCTGTAAGTGCTTGACAGGCACCATCTCATTTAACCCTTGTACCAGCTCCACAGAAACAGGTCCCATCATGATCACCTACAGAGGAGATGACTGACTTCGAAAGGTCTTGTCCAGGGACACTCGGCAGTAAGCAGGCCGAGACGGGGATCGCCACGTGCCCTCGCCACAGCCCTCTCAGCGCTCCCTGAAGCGCCCACAGCATTGCAGGTGCAGCTGGGTGGGACGTGCTGTGCCTTGAACACGTCCTTAATGAACTGCTCCAAGACACCCGACCCACGACAGTCAGCCAGCAACTCCATCCTCACTTCTAAAGAAGTGAGGTTCTCTGTGTGGTGGAACAAAGAAGGGGGAGCAAGGAGGGAAAGGGAGGCAAGGCCCTCGGCACACACTAGGCAGCCTGCTCTTTTAAGGCTGTTTCCCTCCTTGGCCAGTAAGAACACCCCCAAAAAGTGTACAAAGAGAAAGCGTCAATGTCCAAAGGGCGAGTTAGTCACGCTGCAGGAAATTCTCCATCCTTGCCCTCTTCTCCCTGCTGTGCATTCCCACACTACTGAGGGGCTGGTGGGGTGACCGGGAGCGCTGCTAGTTCCCAGAGGCTGGACCAAGCACTTGTCAGCTCCGGGCAGTGACACACTGCATCACCAACAGCCGTCACCCACTCTCACTAAGTTCTCGCTGGAATGACTCCATGTGCCACCCCCAGGTCTCGTATTATTCTACACGTCCAAACTCTGCAAGCAACTGAGCACGTACGAGGGCGGGCTGATCAATTTTGCCTCTACTGATATCTTTTTTGTTACATTAGACAAATCCAGATATACCTGGTTCTGTGTAGTCACATGGTATCTCCCCTCCATCATTCTCATTTTTTACCGTTAAATTTATTGGGGTGATATTGGTTAATAAAAATTACACAGGTTCCAGGTGTACCATTCTACAACACATCATCTGTGTTACGTGTTCAGTGCCCAGAGTCAGGCCCCCTCCATCCCTCTTGACCTTGCACATAGATCTTACATTTCTCACCCAGTGCACATCGAAATGGAAGAGTGTTCAGACATTCTGTTCAAATAGCACGCTGTTATTAAATTTTTAACAGAGGAAAAAGTTCCTCCAGTTTTTTGGAAACTTTTGAAGAAGAAGGTGAGGACTTCTTAAAGAAGATCCCTACAGGTGGTAAAACTTGGGCCCATCATTATGACCCGAGAACAAAAGGCAGTCCACGGAATACCGCCATCAGGGATCAGATCTCAGCCGAAAAAATTCAAAACTCAGGCCTCGGCTGGGAAGGTGATCCCTTATGGTGGATCGACCTCTTTTACAGACGAGGAAACAGAGGCTAACGAGGCTAATGAGCAGGAGATGAGGCCAGCACTTTCGTCAGAGCCAGGATCTCTGAGTCATGACCAAACGTCTGGGCTTTTACATGCTTATTCTTCTGGAAATCATCACATAGTGTGTCCACCCACCAACCTGCAATCTACTTCTAAGTTGTCTTCATGAGAGGCATCAGAGAGACTTCATGAACACTGTGTTGACAGAACCAGTCCTCAGCCCTTGTGAGGGGCTTTGCTGTGCTGCCACGATTAGTAATTTGTCCTACACTCGTCACTCACCTACAGTTTCAAAACCAAGCTAGAAACTGACCTAATGAAACTAAAAGAACATTTACTAATTAAAAACTTGTGGAAAAGTTTTCAAATAATATGCTGTATTCAGATAATAACAGCTCAAGATATTGAAAAAGCCAATTGTCAACTAATTTAAAAAATTAATTACAGGGAGTTCCCTGATGGTGTAGTGGCTTAAGGCTTCGGCACTGGCGCTGTCAGTGCTGCGGCCTGGGTTCGATTCCCAGTCAGGGAGCTACCCGCATACCAAAAAGCAAAAAAAAAAAAAAAAAAAAAAAAAAAAAAAAAAAAAAAAAAAAAAAAAAAAAAAAAAAAAAAAAAAAAAAAAAAATTAATTACAAAGTCACATAGTTAAAAACCACAATCCCAGTGTAATTTGCAAAGACAAGTTACGAGAGCTGGAGGGGTGGAACTGGGACATAACCCTTGGCACCACACACCAGGAGTTCTGACCCGCAGCTTCCTGCCTCCTCCTCCGGCAGACCCAGCGTCCACTCGGCAACCCCAAAGGCCACGGATGGGGACCCCAGCCAGCTCCCTGCCCTTGGGGCTTGGCGTCCTCAGGAGAGAAGGAGCAGGGGCTGCAGGCCCACCGGAGCCTTCCAAGACGAAAGCCCCGGGCCAGGACCAGGGAAGTGCTTTCTGGGAAAGTAGGCTCATTCACTTAAACACAGTGGGGGAGGGGGGCTGGCTCCAGTGGGCACAGGAGTCCCCAGGCTCATGACTGCCAACCAGGTAGGAGAGCCCTCACGCAGCTTGGGGTGCCATTAACCCCCACTCAACAGCAGGAGAGTATAACTCATCACCAGGTGCTGGCACTTCCGTTCTGATTTATTCTTCACCGAACAACCCAGTGATAGGAACTGAGGAAACGGAGGCACAGGGAGGCAAGTAACCTGCCTGAGCTAACTGGAGAATTCAAACACAGGCCGGGGACCCCTGTGCCTGGCATCCATCCAGCCCCGTCACCCCAGAGCCAGCTGCCCTCCCCACAGTTTCCCTGCACCTCACCCTGGGCTCCTCCTGGCAGACCCACAAGGCCGGAGCCAGGGAGATGCATGATGGTTTCCAAGCAGCCCATTGCGGACTTATGGGGTCACCACTGCACCCCAAGCAATACCAGCACTTGGTGGCCCAGCAGGCAGAGCCATCAGGGCTCGGAAACCAGCCACATCATACAGGGGCTTGGGTCATGGAGACCCGAGCACACACCAGCCCTCCACAGCATCCACCCTCTGGAAACTGACCCTGGCCCCACGGTGCCACAGAAGGCAGTGATGTCCTGGACGCCTGGTGCGCTCCACCACCGGAGGGAAAACGAGACCACCGGACCACCAGAAATGCCCTTCCAGACCAGTGCAGGGAGAAGGCCACCGCAGGCTATCCACTGCTCGGAGAGAAAAACTAACTGAAAACCATGTCTCAAGTGCAAACACTACTGCAGGAATGACATCTGCCAAGTCACATGTGTCCCCAGGGCACACTTTACCTCCCTTCCTTTCCTTTTGAAAACACGAGACCCAACTCACATCCTGGGAGGTAAATGTTTAGTGGCCACACTGTCTCCCGACGCCGACCCAAGTGCAGAGGGAGGACGGGCCTCAGCGGCCTCTGCATGGGCTCCCACGTGCGGTCACCTGCCCCTGTGAGCCCGTTTCTGAGGCCAGATGGCAAAGCTGTGCCCTACATGCTGCCCAGCCACAGGCCCGGAGTCAGACCACCCAAGAAAGCAGACTAGGTCCCCTCCCGGCTCCCCATCAGCAGTTCGCAATAACAGGGGTCAGGGAGCCACCCGCCAGCCCCGGTAATCAGCACCTTGCAGGCCTGAAGCTCCGGCTCAGCGTCGGCTCCGGGGAAACCTGCCATTTGTAACTTGCTGATGAGGAAGACCAGGACCCGCTCCAAAGCCAGGTTTTAGGTGATGAAAGAAACATTACAACTCCAGCACCAACTCTGCGAACCTGTGGGGCACATTCATAACCGTGGGGTCCCCCGGAAACTGTATGCGTGACTGCGGGAAGTCCCTGCCATTCCTCCGTGCACACTGAAATGAAAGGCAGACCAGCAGGGGCTCCAAAGTGTCTCAGGCATCTCAGTGGCAGGCTGGCAGGACTTTAAGTACCAGGAATTACACCTCACAGAAAGTATGCAGTATCCCATGTTTGTCAAAAATCTCTCACTGACAAATGCAATGTGAAGTATGAGGCTTCCTGTTGGAGAAACTAAAAGAAATAACATACATTTATTTAAGGTCCGCCACCCCGGCTCCCCAAATCACCCACAGCTCCCAATGCACCGGTTACGGCAGCAAGCGAAACGGAAAGCGTGGAGAAGCCGGCAGAAGGGCTGATGAGACGGGGGTAGTCAACCTGGAAACAGCTGCAGCAACTCTGCTGGGGACAGAGCGGGTCTCTGGGACACTGAGCAGTCTGGTTACGTGTAAGTGACTTCACACACCACCGAAACTGATACTCCCCCAGCAAAACGCTCCCCAGAATTAGGTAATTCTTACAGAAGAAATGGTACCAAATGTGAGAATATTTTCCTGGTGACATAGGTGACAAGTCAGGACCTGAGGCAACCCCGAAGCATCATCACCAGACAGTTCTAATTACAGAAGATGCAGGAGGCTGGTGTCACCGCCACGGTGCAATACCGTGAGGTATGAGCAATGTCTCCCTGGATTTCATCCTGGCTCACAGCTCCCCAAACCCCTGGCGCTTCCGGAGCGAGGAGACAAACAGGCGCGTCTTGTTACAAGATGTCGACTCTGGTCCTCAGTCCCTGAACTCAATCGGAGCCATGAAGGGGAAATGGGTGTCACGTTACTCAGAATAAGCCCCCTTGACCACAACTGGGTTATGCTGATGACTTGTGGAAAGCACCTAAGAATGGGGGCTCGCTGCCAGGGGAACCAACCACACAGAGAGGGGAGGAACTTCTTTCCGGGGAAGGGAAGGGGCTGGAGGCTGGATCAATCACCAATGGCCAGTGACTTAAGCATTCATGCCCATGGCATGGAGCCTCCATACAATCCCAAAAAATGGGGTTCAGAGAGCTTCCAGGTTGGAGAGTCAGAACACCTTCACGTGCCATCGTGCCAGGGTCCACGAGGACAGACGCTCCTTTGTTTGGGACCCTGCCCAGTGTCACACTTCATCAGGGTGTTGACTCGTATCCTTTGTAATACATCGATAATCTAGTGAGTAAATGGGTTTCCTGAGTTCTATGGCCACTCTAACAAATCAATCCGACCTCTCTCTGATTTATAGCCAGTCAGAGCCCAGGGGACAACCTGGATTTGCAAATGGCGTCTGAAACAGAGGGCATTCTTGTAGGATGAAGCCCTTGACCTGTGGGATCTCAGGGAAGATCCAGTGAGAACTGGGTTGAATTGTAGGACACACAGCTGATGGACAGAGCACTGTCTGGTGGTTAGGGGAACCCCCCCTCCCCACAGACACACACACTGAAATTTGGAACAGAAACTTTTTATTGATCCTGGCACAACGCCATAAAATTGTTTTTCAAAAAATACTAGTTTTCAGCTGGTTAGCTAATTTAAGCTGCTCATTATGTATGAACTTCTTTTTAAACTTTTTAATGAAAATTTCAAAAGTACACAAAAATAAAATAGTATGAAGAACCCCACATACCCATCAGTCATCTTCAATAATACATGTGGCCAGTCTTGTTCCCCCATAATTTTCCCCACAGACGTGGTATCATTGCATCCATAAATACTTCAGTTTGTATCTACAAAAAATATTTTCAAAAAACATAAGCCCGATACCATTATTGCCACTAACAGAACTAATGACAGTGCCTTCAAGTTTATCTGCTATCCAGTTCCTATTCAACCTACCACTAATTATTTTTGAAGGATCTGGAGTCGGTTTGTTCAGTGGTCGTGAGCCCCTGAAGGAAGACGGTACCTTGTTCACCACTGCAGCTCCCACAGGGAGACTGGCTGATAGAAAACACTTGAAGATGTTTCTGAATGGGGTCACACTCCTCAGCTGCTCATCTCTCAGAAATACAAAGCAGGAAGGAGTTTTGTTTAAATGGACTCGGAAGGCTGGGAGTGAACAGACACAGATGGACACGTTCCAACGGGGGCCACCGTGTTCCTTGGTGAAGAACAGGAGACCTGGGGCTGAGTTCTTCTCAGAAAGAGGAGTAATTTGAAACATGAGAAAAAGAAACACCTAACTCACCAATTCCGACATGCACTGCTCCCTCCGGTTCTACATGAAATTAGAATGCCCCCCGCAATGGACGGCACCTCACGCGGCGGCGCGCCAGGCAAGGAGCATGGCGTCCACCATTACCAGCACGCGCTCACGTGCGGAGTCTGCAGGCCGCGTGTCAGTGGCTTGGAAGAAAATCCCAGAAACAACAAAGCACTCATAATCCCCAGAAACCAAACCGAGTAAGATAGAAAGAGGTGGTGAATTGGGGCTTTAGGCAAAATTTCCAAAAAGTCAAAAGCTGGCTAACTCTCCATAATTGCCAAGCTGGGGTAAGAGCCCAGAACCAAGGGCTCTTAGCACTTTCGTGACATGTTTCTAGGAAATGCTGCATCACCAAAGATCCCGGTGGTACAGAGGATGACTTCGTCTGAGGGAAACAGGCAGACACATCTGAGTCAAAAACTGGACACCAAAAAGTTTTAGGAACACTTTACCCAATGTATTTCAGGTCTATCTTCCTTTTTACCTACGCACAAAAGTGATATATGGAAACATCAATGTCTAATTAAGTCTAAAAGAGTTCTTTAAATACATAGAAAATAAAAATGTTAACTCATAAAGAAACCATTGTGACACAGTTCAAGGCACAGTGTTTTTTCTCTCCTAGTGATACATAAAATAATGGTTTAAAGAATAACGGCATCTTAGATTTGATGAAAAGAGGTATATTTCAAACATGGGGGAAATCAGTGACTGCCCAGTGAGACAGGAAGAATAACAAGTGGGTGAGCTTACCAGCTTGGGGGTGGGGGGTGGGAGGGCAGGGAACGGTGAGAATAGGAAGTGGAAAGCCTTTTGAAGGTCACAGAGCAAAACCTCAAAATCTAGGTCAATGGGAAAGCCCCTGAGGTAGGAAGGACAAAGACAATGAGGCCCGAGGGCACCCCACACTGGGCCAGCCAGCTCATCACCCAGGACAGCCAGGGAAAGTCACCCCCACTTACCAAACCCTGATACCAGAGTGCGTCATTTATGGGCCGGCCTCAATCTGCATCAGCTCCTCGGCTCTCGCAGGGAGACGCAGCTAGGACAGACCTGCACGTGAGGTGTGCCATCTGTCCAGAGCAGCAGCACCCTTTCTGGAAAAGAGAGCTCGCTCCTTGGGCCGGCCTCTGACGCACAGCGGAAGAACCTCAGCAGCTGCTCTTGAGTCTGAAGGTCTTTAAAATCACCTTTTCTTGGCCTCCACGTAATGTTCCAGTTGTTTTATTGAGAAACATGCTGGCGGCACGGTGCATAAACCCATAAAGCTCTAACGACCTTCATAAATACCTACAGCTTCTACGAAACGCAGCTGGATGCCTGCACTTGAGAACCAGGAGGACCTGCAATTTCCCATCGTTCACCTCCCTAAAGTGGCTGTGGGCAGTGAAGTCACATGTCCGCTTATTCTCCACAAACACTATATAGATCACAGAGCCACGACCTCACCCACATTGCCAAAAACAACTACTCCAGAGCTGGGGGAGCAGGAAGGCCCGTGACCTCTGGTTTCCTGCAATGATCAAATCAATAAGCCACCGTCACTGACAGCAGCTGGCAGAGATGACGTCACAGCAGAACTCCTGTGCCAGAGCAGGCTCACAGGGACCAGCGAGGATTTGTCAGTAAGTGGTAACGTGTGTGGAAAGGACTCCACACACATGCGACGTGACTCAGTGGGCACTTCCCCAGCCGGCAGCAGCACTTCCCAGAGACGGGCTCGGACATAGGTGACGAGATAGTTCCATAAGCACATTCCACCAGTCAGGGAGCAAATTAACCTGCAGGCACCTACCGCAGCCCGGTGTGCGGTGGGAGACCAGGTGGAATGTGGGCACCATTTCCCGGGACGAACACGCACGTTACCCAGGACAGCAAGGAGAGCCGACCCGGGATGCCACTTGATGGGGAGACTCTGCCACTGAACCACCAAAGGCAGCAGCCTCCAGGGGAGAAAACGGGATCCTACGTTTAGCAAAAGAGCCCAGGGCTTTAGAGACCGGGACTAGGGCTCTGAAACAAAGCAGCCGCCACGGCTCACAGGCTCAGATCCCGCCTCCCACAGGGCCACCAGTCCCACCCCTCCTTGCAGTCCCTAACCCCTTCACTGCTCTATTTTCTCCATGGCGCTTGGCACTTTTTTCCTCAGTTTGTAACTTATTTACTGATCATGTTTTCGTCTAGCTCCCCACAGAATGACAGTTCCATGCCCCGTGGAGTTTGCTGGATCCCAAATAGTGCCTGGCACATAACAGGAGCTCAAGAAATACTGAAAATGTAGCTGAGGGGACCAGAGCCTGGCCTCCTGCTGTTGCCCGGAGCCACCGAGCACTGCTGTCTCCATACAGGCAGAGGCTTGAAGGGTAGAACGCAGAACACTTCACAGCAAAAGGTAAGGACGGAGGAAAAGGGTTGACTGAGCACACCGTGGCCACGGCTACAAGATACCTTCCCGGAACGTGCCCACGTGGCATGCAGGACACGGACACTGCCCAAGCCCTGGGCATGAGGAGCCCAGGCATCCACCCCGCAGGCCAGCAGGAAGCTCAGGCTGCAGACAGCCCTCACGGCCCCCAGAGGCCCAGGGGAGTCCTCCCAGCAGACAACCCAGGGTCTACCACCCATGGCTAGCTCTGTGACCTCAGGAAAGTTACTTCACCTCTCTGTGCTTCAGTCTTCATCAGTGAAATGGGAAAAATAGAAAGGCTGTTGTCAGGAGTCAAGTTAACGTCTGCAGAGCCTTGGGGCTGTGCCCGGCACACAGTGGGTGCTCATCGTATGTTTATTAAGTGAAAACTCTTTCCCAGGGACCAGCCCAGACCGCACAGAGAAGAAAAAAATCAAAGTTCGCACTAGTCAGTGGTTCGCACACAGCAGTGGTTCCAATCCGGGCAGTTCTGCTTGCTGCCCAGCGCCACTTGTCACACTGTGGTGGGGCTGCGGCATCCAGTGGGAGGAGGCCAGGGAAGCCACTAAGCGTGCTACAATGCACAGGGCAGCCCCGCACAACAGACGCCCCAGCTCCAGTGTCAACGGGGTCAAAGTTGGGGGCCCTGAACTACAGTGACCCCCACCCCAAGTACCCCAGTCCCTGCCAAAACATGTGTCCTGATCTGGGCTCTGGGAATTTGGCAACTACCTCCAGCTGTCCTGGCCAGTCCTCCTCCCAGTGACTGACACCGCTAGAGCTGAGACAGCAGGTGGCCGGCAGGAGGGGCCCGAGAGCGTCCCAGGAGGACACAAGCGATGGAACAGGTGTCAGGGTAGTGGCCCAATAGGGCAGGCTGGGCCACAAGTGACCAGCCCACTTCACGTCCCCAAGCAGCCGCCCTTTAGCAGCTGCCTCGCGACGCGGGGCACGGGGCATATACTCCCAGGGCCCAGGAAAGCTTTCAGGGCAAGCCCAGGAGAGACTGTGTGACCGTTTTTGGGCTTTCAAATCCAGCCCTGATGAATCACTGCCATCTACACTCCACACGTGAGAAACCCAATCCGTTTAAGGTGACGTGTTTCCCAGGCCCATAATTCTGGCTGAGACTAGCTGTGAAAATGCCAAGTGTGTCACCCTGTCCCGCAAGAGGCAGTGCGTGAGCAGGAGCACAGAGCCACCTGCCACAGCAGGCACTGGGAGAGGAGGGGCCTGTTTGCTCCTGAGCTGGATTTTATTTCCTAGAAATGGGCGCAAAGTGAGCTGGACAGGCAGTCCTGGTACCTCACGCACAAGGAACAAGGTCAGAGCGTCCTCACACCAGGTAAAAGAGCAAGGACAAGCTCTACTCCAAGGGCCTGAGAGTCAGCTGGAGAGCACGTACCAATGTACCCAGCATGTGTCTAGATGGAGGAGCGCTTGTCGTCAGCCCAGCCCATCCTGGAACCCACCTCAAGGGTTTGCAGGTGTCAAGTGCAATAGGGTCTTCCCTAAGAAACCCCACCAATAAGGCAGTCTGGAGCAAGGGTCCAAGACCACAGTCAAGAGCTCTGGGTCCCCAGGAGCAACCCTGAATCTAAGACTTCCTCAAGGAGAAAGGTGACCTCTTGGCTCATGAAAGTGAGACAAGGCCGACACCTCCCTCAATCCTGTGGCAAGGTCACTGGAGCGATACTCAACATATTTAGGTACCACTGGCCTGGGTATGGAGGCAGGGCCCCCAAGAGGTCCCTGTGGTAGCAAGTTTCAACTCTGCAGTTGCTGATGATCATGGAGAAGGGATTCCAAAGGAAGACAGACAGGAGTGGGGGCACTCAGGGCCTCGAGAGAGTGGCATTTACTTAACAAGCAGCACAACGGCACCTCACTGTTTGTATCTGTGTGGTGGCAGGGGTGTCTCTCCACCTGGACATTCCTGGCTTTGTTTGTCAGCATCATCTATGCAAACACACCTCCCAGAACGGGGTGCACAGGAGAAAAGGGGGGGCAAGTTCAGCCAGGCCTGGCTGCTTTCTCATCCCACGAATTCTGCTGGAATACCTTGCCTCCCTCCCAGGATCTCAGCCAGAAGCTCTGTCAGCTCCTGTGTGTGACTGGGTCTCCACTCCGGCCACCCCCAGCCACCTTCTGCCACTCAGCCAACTGCCTCTGGCTCGGTGGGAACTCAGGCCACACAGCACCGCCTGTCTTGAAAGCCACCTTCTCAGTCTTTCTTCTCCCCAAAGATCTGAGGAGCGTGAATGGCAACGACAGAATATTACATAGACATGTCAGTCACCACCAGCCCCACCATTGTCCTGACTACCTCTCAACACCTCTCCTCTGACCCATACAGGAGACCCAGCACCCTCTGCGCACGGAGGCACTTCCATAGGAACCGCAGCTTCCTGGGCCTCCACCCACCCACCCCAAGGTCTGACGGAGCCCAGCAAGCTGACCCGAGCTGACCCCAGTCTGTGCTGACTGGGCACAGCGGCTTCTTATTTTTGCTGGAGGGTTAAGGGAAGAGCTCGTTATTTTATTTGCTCATTGTTTATCCGTCACAATCTGTTTCCATTACGGTTGAGTGCCCGGGGAGGGGAGAGGCGAGGCAGCCCCAATATGACTCCAGAATATGGAAACTTTGTTTTCTCTAGAGAGAAGTTTATGTTACAGTGCCCCTTTGTCTTCCCTGTTACTCCCCCCACCCCACTCCACCCCCGTCTCAAGCTCAACTGGAATTTCTTCAAACTCCACAGTGATCAAAGATGGCAGGGTGTGGCATGAGTGCCCCCTTCACATCGCCACAGGCACGCTCACAGATCTGCTCATGCCCAGTAAAGCACATGGCAGCCTCACGTTCAAGCTCAAAGCATGCACCACTGAGTGACGACAGCCAGCTCCCCTCCTGCCAGGAGAAGCGAGGCTGCACCTGGGTGGGGAGCAGCGCGGAGCCTCAGCACCACACGGAACCTCCACGCAGGGATATGTCCAGTGACACCCAGACTGTTTACACGCCAAAGAAAAGTGTGTCCTCAGCCAACTTTCCTGCTGGCTGCCCACCGACGGGAGCCCTACTCTGACCTCACAGCTGGGTACGAGACACCTGGCGTGGGGTCTGGACCGTGTCCCAAAACGGCAGTCTTTAGTGTCGTTCCGGGTTCACAGTACAGGCCCCAATGAACCAACCAAATCTTGGAGCAGAAGATGAGGGATTAAGGAAAAGAAACACATAAACAATTTCCCAGAAATCCAAAAGACACACAAGATTCCTGGCTCACTAGATTTTCAAGGGAATAGTTAGGCTTTTTTCTTTTTCTCCCCGCTTCCCGTACCTTTTATTCAGCACGTACTATTTGCCAGGACCTGCTAATGGCATTTAGTTCATGGCCACAAGGTAAAAATAAGAACCCCCACTGGAAAAGATAAGGAAACTGAGAGTCAGAGAGGGTCGTACATCAGCCAAGGTCGCTGGGCAGAAAGAAGTAGAAAATCGCTCTGAGGGCCCGTAAATGGATCCATGCCATTCCCCTTCAATTGAGTGCCCTCCACCCAGTTCAAAGAACACTACTGGTTCCCTGTGACCAATCAAATTAAGAGCCAGCAAGTCAGCTTGCCGCCATAGTCCCAAACTGCTCCTCCATTTCACCCCCTACTGTTCCGCTACACATGGGATACTCCAGCCAGTGAGACCCCCACCATTCCAGAAGAGCCCCCCACCATACACACACCTCCAATGCCTTCCACAAGATCACGCCCAAAGTCCTCCACCCTGGGACCCCCCCAGAGGGAGGCTGCCGGACAGTGAGCAGGCTGCCTGGACTCAGGTCATGTCCTCCAGCTAATGCTTCCTCTGACCTCCCAAGGACATGGGAAGCACAGACAGGAGCTCCGGCCTGACAACACTCTTTCAGGAGGGATCATTTTGCACATGCTGGAAAACCCTTCCATTTCCATCCTAAACAGCCCACTTTACCCAGAGGCAGGTTCATCTCAACAGAAATCCCTCCCTCTCTCTGGGGCTCCATCCACTGCCAACGTACCAAGGCCCAGGGGAGACTTAATGTGATTAAATTCCAAAGCATTCAAGATGCTCAAAGGAAAGGCATCCTTGAAGTGCAAATCATCAGTTTACTGGGAAAGAGCAAAATATGGGGAGTGGAGAGCTCTAGACGAATGAAAACGAAATAGAACTGTAAATAACGTGATGCATAAGTGACTGACCACACCCCCTGAACCTCACATGGAGTCCAAGTCCAGTTGTGCAGCAAAGCCCGGGTTGGTCTTCAGCACCCACTCCTGTTTAGTTTACTAAATCTGCAGGCTGAGGTAAGCAGACTTTCTGAGTTTTGCCAAATGGAGAATAACAGTCCGGAGATGAGTTATTTAACAGGCAGAGCACACAGCGATGAAGATGGTCTGGGGTGCTGAAGCAGCAGAAATATTAGACAGGCAATCCCCCAAAGTCTAATACTGAAGCTTGGTGCCCTGTGAAAAAAGTCAGGGCACGGAGAAATCAGCTAAATAAGGACTTAGAGCCTTGACTTAAACAGTAGGAAACAAGAAAAGAAATGTAAGTCCGCTTGCATTTAAAACACTACAGCTAGTATTTAAATTCTGCCTGCACATGCACACTACATTATCTTTTTATGTCCACACTTTATAAGCTAAAAAAACTACATAGTTCTTTTTATCATGAAGATGAAATAAATTTGAAGAGGCTTTCAAGCCTCTAAATCCATGGAAACAATTCAGGAGGAAGGAAAACTACAACCTAGATTAGGCAATTCAGGACAGCATGGTTCAATTCACCATCCAAAGTCTCAGGATTCCCCTTTGCAGCAGGGGCCAGCGCATGAAGTTAATGAGTCTTCTTACTGCAATTTCAAAAACTACTGCATTACACGCCGCTTCCTCAACCCACAAATCGCTAAACCATTCTAAGGGCCAGAATTAAATTTTATGGTTCGTTGACAGAAAGAATAGAATCCCAAATCACCAATCACTGTATAACTGTTCTTTTCCCACACTTTTTTCTACATGGTCTCTGTACCCTCCTATTGCCACCAGGCCACAAGGAGTTCTTGGATTTTTTTTTTTTAAATTAAGGATCACATTTCAGAGGTCAACATGGGAGACCCCTCAAACACCATCCACCCACTGAAGCTCACCCACCAAGAGGGAATCCAGCCTCTGTAGATGCTAAGGCCAAACTGTTGCTGTTTCTAATCACATGTGAAAGTGACAAACCACGGAGGGATATGCCAAGCGTGGCTTATCTGTTTGGTTTTCTTCTGCATGGAAGACAGAAAGCTTTGCCAGGTCTCACCAGCACCAGGGTGTGTGGACCCACCAAGGCAGTTTACTGGGAAGCAGTTTAAAACAACTTCAGTTTCACATGCCCATAGTTTTCACTGTGGCGGCAGCTGCACTGCATCCATGGGGTGCACTGGCTCCTTACCAGTCAAGTATAAAGGGAGACTTCAATACACATCCAACAGTCTCCCACATTAAAAAAGGAGGAGAAGAAACGGGGCTAAGAGTACACTGTCAGCTCAGAACCAAGCCAGGCCAATTCAGCACACAGAAAAACTAGTTTAATTTCTGCCCCTCTAGAGAGAACAAACCCACGAAATCTTCCAAGGATCAAATAAGGCACCTACCTCCACCTAATACCTTCAGATGAGGATGGATGCATGAAGCAAGGAAGGAAACCTCTGGAGCAGCCGAACTCATCGCTGCATTTACAGGTCCGCCTTTAAGTCCAGAGTCTGGTTCAGTCACAGTTCCACCCGTCTGGCTTGTTGCAGAACACTGTTCCCCAGTTCCAGCCCAACCCGTGGTTCCCCCTCCATTATCTCAGAATTTCCTGGGTTTGCGGTGACACTAATCTTCACAGGAAGGGGGTTACAGGATTTTGGAAAAGATAACGTTGCTTTGTAAGCCTGTGAACCACCAACCACCACAAACAGCGCTGGGCAGCAGCCTGTGCACAGCCCAGAGCCCTCCCGGCCCAACAGGCACACGGCCCAGGATCACGCGTCTGGCTGCTCTCAGTTTCCTCCCAGAAGCGCGGGGCCGTCCAGAGCGCCTCGCACGGTCCCCACGGCCTAATCACTCAGCCTTTAAGGCCTGTCGAAAACACGCTCGTAGACGAGGGGCTGTCCCCGCGAACCGGAGAGATGGTGAATGCCAGCGCAGGGGGGCGGCGCGCGCGGGAGAGCCGAGGCCGAGTCGGGCAGAGTGTAACGTGGGGGCCGGGAGGGGAAGGTCGCGGGCATGGCCGTAGCCGGCCTCTCTCGGGGCGTAGCGACGCGGTGGCCTCTGCTTACTCCGGCCCAGGGGAGTCCGCTTCCTTCGGCACTGGGCTGGCTGCGCCCCCTCCCCACGCGGGGCGACCCGGGGGAGAGGGGAGGATCCGCCGCGGCTTGTATCAAAGGGCTGGAAAGAAACTTGGACGCTTCTCTCCTACTGTCCATGACACGCTGGAAAGGCAGCCGCCGCTCCCCCTTCCTCCCCACTCCCTTTTGTGTTTCCTAACACCGGTACCCCTAAACTTCCCACCGCAGGGGATGGGGCTCCGGCGGCCGGACAAGGCTCAATTATGTGGAGCGGAGAGGGGCCGTCCACGGAGGAGAAAAGAGGTCGACAAGAAAGGCGTCCGCGGTCCCCAGCCCCGCGGGGCTGCGCCGGCTGGCCCTCTCCCGAGCCTGGGGAGTGCGGAGGGACCGGTGCGCCCGCAGCCTCTAGGACTCGGCGGGAGGGAGGGGCGGGGAGCCCCCTCGGGCCCGGGGACGCATCGGCGACGGGAGAGTTCGGCGCGGGGGTGGCGGGAGCCGGGGCTCGGGGGGCCGGGCCGCGGGCGGGCGCCCACTCACCTTCCTGCCGGCGCCGCCGCCCGCGCCCGCGGCCAGCGCGGAGCCGCCCCCGGAGTACATGTAGTAGGCGATGCCGAGCACCCACAGGAAGGCGAAGCAGAGCAGCATCCGCGAGCGCCGCCGCATCCTCCCCACTCGGCCGCCGGCCGCGGCGCCGCTGCTCGCGAGTGCTGCCTGGGGCCGGCGGGCGGGGCGGAGGAAGGGGAAGGGCGCGGCGCAGCTCCTCCTCCCGCGCGGGCTCCCGCTCCGGCCGGCGGGGGCGGCGCGCGCTCGGCGCCGAGCTCCGCCCTGGGCCGGGAGCGCCGCGCCGCGCGGCGCCCGAGCAGGAAGCGGCGGCTTCGGAGGCGGCCAGGGGGGTCAGAGAGCAAAGGGCGACCAATCGGCGGGCGGCGGGGCCCGGGCGCGGGCGGAGGAAGGGATCACCGCGTCCCCACGGCGGCTGCACGGCGGCCGCCCCGCCCCCTCTGCGTCCTCCCGCCGCGCCCCTCCGCCCCAGTGAGTGACAGGTGGCTGCCGGGACCCGGGAGGAGCGCGCGCACCCGTGCGGTCGCGCACGGGCACACGCAGGCGGGACACCCGGTCCCTGCAGCCTCGCGCTGCCGTCGGGACAAGATCACCATTTCAGTCCTGGGTCTTCGGGACCACCTCGGACCTCTAACAGGTTCGCTCTTACTGGCCCTCCGACCCGCCAGAATCCGACTCTGCTGCTGCTCGCTGCAGTTTTCTTAATCTCGTAGCAAAATGTCCTGATCCCAAGTGTCACTTCTCTTTATTCAGTTAGGCAGAGGTGGGAACTGAGAACTTGTCTTCAGGGCGATATTCTTCTGGGACTGAACACAGCGCTTAATAGCAGGGTTTTTTGTTTATGGGTTTTTTTTTAAGTAAACATGAAATTAAGACTAAAAAACAATATACATTTTTCAGTCTTGCTAGTTGGTTGCTTTCTTAAAAGAACGCCTTTAAGGGTGCAAGAGGACATCTGTCTTGGAGCAGAATCAGTGTTACCTTGATGGTGCCTTACCGCAGTTCCCAGTGTTCCTAGGAAAGAAAGAAAGGCTACTTGGCACTTGACATTTTAAAAGGGATTTCAGGAGCTTCCCAGTCTAGAGGATAATGACATTCCAAACCTCTACTCACATCCTCAACAAAACACTAACACAGGCAAACAAGCCTTCAGCACTACTAGGAGAAGGAATGCTGTGAACTGAACTTCAAATTACTTTCTTAAGTAGAAGAAAGAAAACACATCAAATTCCAACAGAGCTCCCTCCACTGTTGCCAAGGCCTTAAGTGAAGCCTAGGCTTAAAGCCCTCCATAAAGAGAAAGTCGACATAAAGAACTAAAAACTGAACACAATCTGGTACTTGATTGACAAAGGGAAGAGGTTTCAAAGAGAAGAGGACGGGAGGTGGCAGCCTTGAAAAAGCCTTGCTTCTGGGAAAAGTGGGAAACGTAGGGAAAGGGTAATGCCCTTTGGCGGCCTGGCAGTGAAGGGAAAGAAGGAAGTAAGAAGGGAAAGTAAAAGATCCTATAGAAATAACAGACAGTGAATCCCTCCCCCAGCCACTTTTACCTATTAAAAACTGCACTTAAGCATGCAGATAGAACATTCTTGAACCAGGAACCCTGTGCCAAAATGCCCAGTAACAGAAACACATCAAATCAACTGCATACAAAGCTACTGCCAAAAGAAAACGAAATTAATCACATTTCTTAGGAGAAAATGAAAACATTTTAGCTGATGAAAATCGCCCCCCCCCCCATAAAACCATGAAGCAGAAGAAAATTATGATTTTCACATTTTTCACCACATAGCAAAGTATCAAACTGAACAAAGTTCATGTATTTGGATACACATACATACAGCTATACAACCAGAATCAGAAATTCAAAAACTAAGAACAGACTAGACAAAAATTAGGAAGAAATGCAACAAAAGTTAATCGAATTCAGGAAAGAGATTGAAAATAAAGACAAAATTTTCCTAGAAACAAAGAATGATTACCAAGTGCCCAAGGGAGAATATATTCAAATATAAATATGTAAAAGTGTTCTAAAGAATGGCAATAAATTAATCAAGAAATTGAAAATAAGATAATTAAGTAAAAAGGTTCAAAATAAGTGATTGCAAGTAAGAAAAGAAGAACCAAAATACATATAACTGGAGTTCCTAAAGTAGAATCATCAAACTGAAACAGAATTATAATCCCAGATGTGATGTGCACATGACGACTATAGTTAACACTGCTGTCTGGTACATTTGAAAGTTAGGAGAGTAGATCCTAAGTGTTCTCATCACAAGGGAAAAAACATTTTAAAAATATATGTAACTATATGAGATAATGGATATTAACTAAAGCTATTGTAATCACTTCACAACACGTTCAGTCATTATGCTGTGCACCTTAAACTTAGACAATGCTGTATGTCAATTGCAACTCCATAAATCTGAAAAAAGCTGTAATTCCCATAAAATAATCCAGAAATAAGAGAAAATTTAAATTAGGTATCTAAATTAACTTCCAGTTACTTTGGGAAACTGGTCTAGAATAATCAACTCCAAAATATATCTTAATGAAACTATTAGGTTTTAAAGACAGAAAGATCAAATTACTTATGGAGATAAAAATTTAGACTGATATCAGACTTCTTAACAAACATATAAATCAAGGCAACAGTGGCACAGCATTTACAAGAAGCTCAAAAAAATTAAGTGCCAGCCTAGCATTGTGTGTCCAGATTTAAAAGATCAAAGCTATAGACAAACAGATGTGAACTGTGGGCAAAAATTCCAAGAACGTTACATTCCCTTCCTGGAGGATGCGCTTCCCCAACCTGGAGATAACTGAGGAAACCAGATAACTGAGCAAGAGCATTCCCTCATTTAATTGGTGGAAGAACAGTACATACACATGATACTTTCTGGGAAGGTAGAACAGGTGCGACCACAAACAATTGGGTTTTATTTGCCTAGTAAGAGATTTTCCAATTTGGTCAGAAAAGAAAATGCAACTTTAAAAGAGCAGGAGCTGTGATCCTGATATCAAACAATGTAGAACCAGCCACAGAGCATTAAATGAGATGAAGAAGGGCAAAAATGTCAATGCCCCGTGAGGGTTATTCAATTGTACACCAGGGTGTGATCGGAGGAGTGAAACCACATCAATGATATGGAGTTATGGATGTACAATAGGGTTGAAACTTTGTACAGTGTTGGAGGTAGAAAAAAACTCAATGTGAGTCTATCTCCATTGGATGTGGCAGCAGGTCTGAAGTCACTGTACTTTGCAGACATAGGATAATAGAAGCAGGATGTGACATGGGGAAGTGCAAGGACAAAAAATTGGCCTCATGACAACTACTGAAGTCCATAAGGGCAAACTGGACTCTACCCCAACATGGATTATGGAAAGAAAAAAAACCCGCCATGAGATAGCACTTCACGCCCATTAATGTGGCCGTTATTAAAAAAAAAAAAGGCATAAAAATGTTGAAGAGGATGTGGAGAAATTGGAACCCTTGTGTGTTGCTGGTGGGAGCGTAAATGGCGCAGCTGCTGTGGAAAACAGGGTGGCTGTTTCTCAGAACATCAGCCATAGATTTGCTGTTACAGTCCAGCAGTCCCACCCCTGTGAGGACTCAGGCGGAGTGTGTCCTCCCACGTTGGTGACATCATGAGTCACAGTAGCCAAAGGCGGCAGGAACACAGTATCCATCGACAGATGAATGAACAACAACAACAAACAATGGAATGTCATTCAGCCTGAAAAAGAAAGGACGTTCTGTCACAGGCTACATCATGTGTGAGCCTTGGGCACATGATGCTAGGGGAATAGGCCGGTTGCCAAAGGACAGGTGCTGTGTGATTCCGCTGATAGGAGGCACCTGGGGTCGTCACAGCCATGAAGGCAGAGTGCAAGGGTGGGTGCCAGGGGAATGACAAATGGGGGGTTAGGGTTTCACGGGGACAGAACTTGAGTTTGGGATGATGCCAAGTTCTGGAGATGATGGTGGTGATGCTTACAGAACAACATGAATATACTTAATGCCACTGAACTGTACACTCAAAAATGGTTCCAGTGGTAAATATGTTACATATATTTTACCACACAAAAAAAAGTCATAACAAATAGGAAGAAATTATTTCCACACACGTCATATATAAATGGGGAATATCTCTATAAAGAACTTAAACATTGAGATGGGAAAAACACGTGAACAGACAATTCACAGTAAATATTTTGAGTCCATGAACACAAAAAGACATGAAATTTCACTCAGAGTTGCATATTAAAACTACAGAGATACTATTTATTCTTCCCTCCCCACCCCCAAAATTGGCAAAAATTCAAAAGTGTGACAGAACACTGTTGGCAGGACTATAAAAAAGAATAAGGACCTTCTGAGAACAGAGCGGTTTCCAGGGTATGTTGTTAATTAAAAAAAAAAATCAAAAAACAACCCAACTGCAATAGAGTACTTCTATGTAAGAAAGGAAGGAAAATAAGAAAACATGCAAATACCTGTTTATTTTGGCAACACGCACACTCCCATACACACATACGCAATAATGATAAACCAGAAGCAATGAAACTGGTTACGTGTAAGGGGTGGGAGGAAAAGGTAGAAGGGAATAGAAGGAGTCCCCTTTCTCTGAGTACACCTTTTTTCCAGGTTTGATTTTTGGAAACATGTTAATGTTCTACATGTTCAAAAAGTCAAATAAAACCAACAGAAATAGTGAGAGGGGTGGGGAGCAAAAATGGAATCTGGGCACAAACCAACACGACCTTACTGCGAATGAATGACATAACCACACTGAAGGGGGTAACAGAACAAGTTCATAACTTTTAAACAAAGTGCGTGGGCTATGTACCCTCGGCCTCGAGAATGAAAGGACTGCAAATCATTTTTGAACTCTTCTTTGTGTAATTTTTTCCATAGTGTTATGGGTGTAACGGTTAAACTATTTTATGCATATTGTGTGATAGAATCAGAAAATGTATTGTTTGGGGACCTGGGGTTTCCACTGTGGAAGAAAAGAAATACAATGTGGAATGAGGGAAGGCAGGAAGTTTCCTTTGGTGATCCAGAATTAGAGATAACAGTACAATCTCATTATTTCATATGTATGTACACACACACACACACACACACACACACACATACATATCTATGCTGACCTTACGTGCACATATAAACTAATACATATACCATGTATGTATCTGTACGTATTTCCCAGGTCCGTCTACTGCAAAGGCCCAGAGCAATGATACCCTATTATCAATGAGCACGTCTTACAACCGGGTCCTGGATTCTAAATACCATTCTCCGCTATAAGAAGGTTCCTCAGAGAAATGATTGATTCCATGACTGGGGCTTAGAAGGTACTAGAGGAGCCTAGAACATCTTGCTGTAATATAAAGTAAGGAAGAGGAAAAAATAAAAAAGTGAAGGGTGTTAAAAGGTCACAGGAACCACCTGAAGGACCCCCGCTGGCTAAATCTGGAACATACATGTATCAAAATAAAGTGTTAATAAATTAGGAATCTGTGAGTACATGCTGATAATAAATAGGTAATTAAATAGGTGGAGATGGTCTCTGTCTTTCAGAGGAATGCTAACTGACACATGTGAAGGGAGAGTGAGGATGAAAATCACCATTTGGCAACCTGTGTCACAGTAAGGATTGGTGAAGAAGACTCATCAATGGATACTAAAGTGTGGGGGATGGGGGACAGGAGGGTTTAATGACAGAGAGGATATTTACAAGTTCTTCAAATATCTTTCACCGAAATACCTCTGAGTTGCCAAGGATACATAACTGGAGTCTAATTGTGAATAACCACTGGGAAACAAAATAAGGAACATTTGGTAAAATAACTGGTTTGTGTTCTTCAAAAATGTCACTATTGTGACAGGCGAGGAAAGGCTGAGGAAGTGCTCCAGATTGGTGGACCCAAAGGGACATAGCTAAATGCAATACATGATCGTGAACTAGAGGCTGCAAAATGCTGTGGTGGACACGAGTGGGACAAGCACCAAAGCTGGACTGTGACTGTGGATTAGGTAATGGGGTGACGGGGTTTGCTGTTGCACACGGCAGCATGTGGTGTGACACGTTCTGCTTTTGGTCACCGGACTCTGGCTGGACACATAGGAGATTCTTGTTCTCCTCTGAAATGCAGTTCAAAGGTGAAATAAGCATGAGACAAGCATACCACCCAAAAGTTCAGAAAAAAATATAGACAGGATAATAAAACGAATGTGGCAGAATACTTAAAAATGGGGAGTCTGGGTAAAAGAGCAGATGGGAATTATTTTTGCAACTTTTCTGAAGTCTGATATTGTTTCCTGTAAGACGTGGTCTAACTTGCCGTGTGGCAGACCCCAATCACCAGTTTCACTTCGCAGGTGGGTAGGGTGATGCCGAAGCCTGACAGCACTCAGCTAGCGCCGGCCTCCAAGCTCCCCCACACCTTGTCCCCTGGGCAGCTGCATGGACAAAACTCCTCCTTTCCATTTCCCCCCTTTGTTTACTCCCCTAACCCACCTCCACGCACTTGCAACCACGGGTCTGTATTTTCACGGGCGGGGTGGGGGCGCTGAGTGGCATACTCGCCACAGGGTCGACTCGCCCTTTCCTCGGCCCTGGTTCTGCCATTTATCAATGTCATGTTTTCTTGCCGGAAGCCCTTAGACTGCACAGGACGCATGTGTAGCAGCACACAGGTAAAGCTTACGTGTTTTGGCTGCCGGTGGACTGGACAGTAACTACTGTCAGAGATGTCAGGAGCCCTGTACAATGTGATGATACCTTGGGGCTCTAGGCAACAGAAACTTTTTTTATAATCTGATTGTCCAATCTTCCCTTTTCTAAAATGTTTCAGTGGGGGGGGGGGTAAAATACCCAATTAGGGGAGAAAAGAAAAACAAAATGATAACTGCTTAAGTGGTACCAAAATATTAAACACTGAAATTGGATCATCAGAACTCCTTTTTCCCCAAACATACAGAGGCTATTGTAAAAAGAAGTTATGATGAGCGCTAACCAGGTCCTACTGTGGGCTGGCTTTAGTGGGAGGGGACACTTGGAAGTATGACAGTTCCATCCCCAGTGACCCTCTGCTACCATACCTCAAAAGTGCCCTTCTTAGTGACATACTCATAAACTCAGAACTGCCATACCCAGTGGATACATGTGTTGACCCCCTGCCACTATCTTGTGACTGGGAAATAATTCATCAATGCAATTTGGGTTAAAAGAACTCAATTTCAACATAAACATTAGTGATGTGTTTATTATATGTCAGTCCCTATCCCAAGTGCTGTTTATGTATTTTTTCCATAAGCAGTACTTGGGACAGGAACTGGCATATAATAAACACATTACTAATTGTTATTGATCTTCACAACAGCCTGATGAAGTAAATTCCACTATTATTCCAGTTTTATAGCAAGGCACAGCATGGTTACATTACGTGCCCAAGGCAGCTCAGAGCAGCCCGGGAAGGTGAGTGACAAACAACCATTTGCTCACACGGCAGGTAAAACAGTGATCACCTGGAGGGATAGGGTTGGGGCCTGACCAAATAGCTCAACAGGGACCTTGAGGATGCTGGGGACCTTCTGGCTCTTGATCTGGGTGCTAAGTTACACAAAGTGTTGAGTGTGAAAAAGTTCAATGGCTTGTACACCTTTGACATACGCCCTTTATATGTGCAAGTTATACTTCAGTAAAGCAAACTGGGAGGGATGAAGGGTCACTCACTCCCTATCAGTCTTGGTAAAGACTTAGGGGAACTCATCCCCAGCCATCAGCCTTTGTCTGAAAGTGTCACCTGCTCTCACTGCTTCCCTCCTCGCTTCGAGACCCACCCTGCTGGAAGTGTAGTGTATTATCGCTGGAAGTTGATTGTCACCAGTCTCTGGGGTTTGTGGACATGGAGCTGATCACCTGGAGTCAGGGGAACTCAAGACATTAATGATGATCAGCAGGAACCTGGGGCTGCTCCCACACACCTGACACCCACTTTACATCCTCTTGCATCATTCTGCCTTGGGTCTCACCCCAGCCTCTCTTGCTCCAGCGCAACAGTCCCTGTCATTCTGCAACAATCCTTGTCATTCTGTGTGGCTCTTCCCCACAGAGGCCACATGGGCCTGGGGTAGCAATAACATCACCACAACAGCACTAAAAAGGAATTCTTCTTGTGGACTGCTGTGAGGTGACTGCCAACCCTCCAAGACTTCTGCAATAATGCCTGTCCTCCCCAGGGAATGACTTGGTGTCAGATGAGAGGTGATCTTGTATTGCCCTCCATCCCCACCATGTATACCCTCTCACCTAAGGCTCCCCGAAAACATGTCCACTAGGGCAGCTGTGCCACCTGGGCGCCCCCCAGTAATGCCTTTGTTGATGCCAATGCAGGGTGGGCTGCCTGTGGCTGACATGAGCCTGAGACAGCCCGAGCCCTGGCCTCTTTTCTGATGGGTTTCTTTCCAAAAGGCCCTTCAGTTCCTCCTGGTGCACCTGCCCTGCAGTCCCCCAGATAGAGCTGGGAGCCAGGGTACATGTACCTGCAATTCAACCAGACTCCCGCTGCCTCCTCACAAGGTGAATCCTACTCTGCTCATCTTGAAGGACAACCTGAGGCTCAGGTGAGTTATCTAAAACCAACATGCACCTAGTAAAGGACAACACCAAGTGCAGACCAGGTCATCTCATTCTGTGTCCACAGCCCCAGCCCCACTTCAGCTCAGTCCCAAGGTGGGTTCAAGTGCACATGGGTGTTTGAAGAAAATCTCTCATTTATTTACAATTTATACTCCACTCACATCCAAAGATAATTGAGATAATCTTACAAAACCCATAAACCCACATCTGTAAGATGTACAGAGAAGTGTTGTGTAGGCAGGCCATGTCATGGGGGCCTTCCATCTCCCACCCCCGTTGGATTGCTAATCCTGGAGAGCTGCAATTTCCTGAGAGCCCCATCCCCCCCAGACCTACTGAATCAGAATTGCCCAGTGGAGCGGACTTATGGATAGTGTTTTCATTCCACAATGCAAGTAGATAAAGGAGACTGGAAATAGATATGAGAGAGAGAGACAGAGAGACAGAGAGACAGAGAGACAGAGAGACAGAGGAGGAGAGGGCACCTTTTACATAGCTTAGAAACTCTAACAGCCATGTGGGGCCCCTGGCAGTGCTCAGTGTCCCGAAGTAACACTCCTCCTGCTCCTGCTTGAGGGTGGACATGGTTTGCTCTGGAGACAACCATCTCTGGGGGCTGAGCACCCCTTTACCATCCCAGAACCATACCTACAAAACCCGGTAGGCTATAGAGAACAAGGGCTAGAATCCTTCTGGAAAGCAAAGGCAGGGTGCGTCAAAAGGCAGGTGTCTCCAATTGAAGAATAATTGAAGGGATTGAAGGGATATTAGATTATATCTTGACATGATCATTAATTTTTAGCTGTGGTAATGCTTTTGTAATTATGTAGAAAACTATCCTTTTTCTTAGGAGATTCAAGTGAAAGTACTTATGTCATGATGTCTCCAACTTACTCTCAAATGAGTCAGCAAAAAGTATTTATATTTATAAAGAGTGTTATAACTATAGTAGACTCTCCATTAACCAGAACTCAAGCAACCAGCAAAAACAACGGAGAAATAACACTCCATTTACCCAGCATGAGTGCCCGTCAATGGAGAGTCTACTGTATATAGATATGTATGTGTATACATATATCTACAGAGAGAAACAAATGTGAAAAAATGTCAATTGTTGAATACAGGTATAGAACATAATGAGGTTATTGTTCTAGTCTTTCAACATCATCTATATTTACATTTTTTTTTAAATGAAAAGTTGGGAGAAAAAAGAAAGACTAAAGAACAAATGAGAAATCTAGTGAATAATTGCAGTGAAGATAATCACATTTTTTTCTGAAACAAAAATCCTAGACATTGGAGCCAGACAGAAACATCCGGCATGCTTGGCTGGCTGTCAGTCGATCAATTATTCAACAGGTGTTTATTACAGGCCTGTGCTGGGCCTCAGACGTCTCTAAACAGCAAAAGGGAAACAGAAAGGTACACGTTGGGCTTTCTGTCCTTGAGCTGTTTATGATTACATTCAGCTCCACAGAATTTTTTGCTCTGTATCCAACTCCTTGGGAGGTTCTAAACTAGTACCCAAGTTATACCTCTGTTAGCAAAGAAGTTTCATTCCCAGGAAGCGCGGCTTTGTCAGAAACTCCTTAACCTGAAAGAGGGGGATAATCCGGGATGTTCCAGGGTGACAGCAAAAAGAGGCAATACCAAGAAAATTCCAGGACCACTGCCCAAGGAGGGCCCAATGTCCTGGAAACTGGTATGTCTGGAGTCCTAGGAAGGGACCGTAAGAACAGAGCAGGCTCAATGTTAAGGCCCTTGTAAGAAAGTTTGACCTCCACAAGGGTGGGGGACGAGGTGGGGGGCAGTCCCAGAAGAAGAGGGCTTCGTGAGAAAGGGACACGGCCCCAGTTTGTCCTCCTCCCAGGACCAGGCAGTGAGCAGGGTCGGAGGCTGTGAGGAGGTCTCTGTGGGAAGCTGCAGGTCAGTTTAACAAGCCTAGTGGTAATTTCAGGGGTATTGTTGCTTAAAAAAGTGTATCTTCCCCGTGAAGATAACTGATAATTCTTAAATGTTTCATTTTATAACTGGGGATGATAGGAAGTTCAAAGTATAAACTCCCACTGAGACAACAGTCACCCAGTCACCCATTTTACAAAAAAGAAAAGAAAAAAATATTTGTTTACTTTGTGCCAAGCTCTACTGTAGATTACTGGAATACATTGGTGAAGAACGCAGAGACAAATCAGGAAAACCCCGTGCCTCCTAGGGCAGTGTACACGATGAGGAGGGGGTGAGGGCCTGTTTATCAGTAAACATAAAGGAGGGGCTAGATTAGGAGAGCGGGGCTTGGGGCAGGTCCGGAAGACCAGCCCGAGGCCTGAAGTGCTGCCGCTGAGGCCAAAGGTGAGAATAAGGAACCTGGAGGCCAGGCAAACCTCCCAGACTGTGTCCCCACTGGGATGAGCCCTGCTGACTTCAGAGACCGTAGAGACAGACAGAAACTGCACTGAAGTATGTCTGACGCACAGCTGTAAGCAGGCAGCTCTGCTTAGAATGATTTATGAAGATGTTTTGTTTTTATTTTTGAACATAGTTGCGTTGGAATAAATGAGCCTTGTTCCTGAAGAATTTCAATCACTGTGTCGCTGTTTAAAACGGCCTTTACCCTCAGGGAACTTAGCACCTTATTTGAAAGACAAGGCACACACGTGGAATAGATAGAAAGGCAATAAATCAGGGGGCAAAATGCTGGGTGTGGACAATTCAGAGGCCAATAGACATTTGAAATGCAGGATGTAAGAGAGAGAGCAAGCCAGGTTCTACTGGAGTCTCTTTGGGATTTCCAAATGAAGACATTTTTGCTGTCCTTGATCTCCTGTCACATTGATCTGGCTTTAAAGCAGAAGACACCTCAACTGTGGGTGTGAGGATTCAGAGAAAGGATGGTGGGAGTGGGCTGGGATGCCTGCCGGGGACCTGGGGGAGGGTTTGACCTGTGTGTGGGCGATCTGGAGGAGCAGAGGGTGGGAGGGGCCAAAGAGTGGGACGGGTGGCAGGTGGGGTCCCAGCAGTGCAGGCCTGCACTCAGACTGCACAGCTGAGCTGGATCCCAGGGGCAGGCGTGATGGACTGAAGGCAGCAGTGTGAAAAGGTCAATCTCAGGACACTCTGAGGCACAGAGGGCCACTTGCACTCTGTTTTGGGAATCTGTGTGGGGTGGCTGGGTCTCGGGACAGCAGCAAGCAGAGCTAGTTGTGAAGGGGCAGTGGCTGCACTCCACAGATGAGGATGTGACACGGGAGGAGCGGGAGGGCCATGGTGTGTGGACGTCAGGAGTAGTTCTATTTCTTTGTTCAGCCGGTGTCCACTAGGTGCATGCTCTGTGCTGGGCACTGTTCCAGGACCTTGGGTCCATCGGGGAACAAAACAGACTTAGGGTCCTGTTCCTCGCCCTCTACCCTCTGCCCTCTGGGGTTTATATTTCAGCACAGCAATGAGACAAGGCAAGGAGGGCACGACAGTAAGACTGCAGAAAAGTAGGAAATGAAGAAAGCAGTACGTCAGGAGGTGGAAGGTGGCTGAACAGACGACAAGCGGCTCAGGGCGGCGGGAGAGCGTGGTGGGTGGTCAGGCAGGCCACACTGGAGGGAGGTGAGGAACTAAGTGAGCTGGTCCCTAGGAGAAGGGAGAAGGGCAGGGCCCCCCTGGCAGGAGCTTGCCTGGGCTGCAGGGTGACCAAGAGCAGCCAGTGTTGGTGGTGCAAAACGAGAGTAAGGGGGGAAAGGTCAGCGATGGGTCAAAGGTTGCAGCGAGTTGGAGAATGTGGGACCCCATGGGCTACCATAAGGACTTTGGCTTCTACTCTGAGTGAAACAAAAAACCTCCAGGGTGGTGGGTAGGTTTGGGCAGAGAGTGACATCATTTCACACTGGCTGCGTTTTGAGATTTGATTGCAGGGGCAGGAAGAGAGGCTGGAAGACCCCCCAGGAAGGGACTGAGACAGGCGGGTGGCTCCGTCCAGGGTGGGGCCAGTGGAGGAGGTGAGAAGGGTGTTTGAAGGTGGAGCTCACATGGTTTCCTGAGACGTGGGAGGTGGGGAATAGGAGAGGGACAGGAGCTGAGGTTGGTCCCAAGGATTTTGCCCTGAGCTGAGAAGGGAAGGCAGGCCGCAGGGCTGGTTCCTGAGAGACAGTCAGGAGCTCGTGGGTGCACGTATTGAGCTTGACGTGAGGTGATGGGAGAGTTAGGAATGAAGGTACTGAGAGTGTATTTGGTGAAGGAGGTGGTACAGGGGAGCGGGACTGGGAGGCGGGAGGACTTAGGGTCTGAGAAGACAGGGGCCATCTGTGAAAATGTCAGTCCCTGAACAGTACCAGGGTCACCTGAGAAAGCACGCTGTACTGGTGAGGCCATTGGTGCCCAGTCAGCATTGGTGCCCAGTCAGCTGGGTCCGCAGGGCAGGAGGACGTATAATAGGTTAAAAGCAAATGGGGAGAAAAGGGAAGCGATGCACAATACCCACCCCGCACCTTACCTGTGGAGGGAAGGAAAGGGGGTGTATGAGGCCGGAGGATCCTCAGCAAGTGTTGTTGCCCACGTATGTTTAAGTGCAGGGGAGGGACTCCTTAAAGGGGCCAAAACTGGCCTCATGAGAAATGGTGCAAGCAAGCCCTAGGCAAGAAGGAAGGGCATCCTTAGTAGTCAGTCTGCTGGGGAGGCCTTAACAAAATATTGCAGACGCGCGGCTTCTGCGATAGAAATGCATCTTCTCATACAGCTCTGAGGCTGGGCCAACAGTGTTGGCAGGGTTGGTTTCTTCTGAGACCCTCTCCTTGGTGTGTAGATGGCTGCCTTCTCCCTCTGTGCCCTCGTGTTCTTTCTTCTGTGTGTGTCTGTGTCCTAATCTCTTCTAAGGACACCAGTCACGTTGGATCAGAGCTCACACTAATGACCCCGTTTTAACTTAATTATCTCTTTCCAGGTCTTATCTCCAAATACAGTCTTATTCTGTGGAACTGGGTTTTAGGGCTTCAATGTACAAATTTGGGGGGTACACAACTCAGAGCATGATGCATAGAGGTAGATGGGGCTAGATGCTGTCTGTTAGAACTGCCCGCCAAATTAAAAGTGAAGTAAAATAAGGTGAGCAGTAGCGGGGTCCCCTGGTGGTGTAGTGGCTAGGCTTCAGTGCTCTCAATGCCGCAGCCTGGGTTCGATTCCCAGAGAGAGAACCGCCCCCCCCCCCCCACCAAAAAAAAAGGCAAGCAGCAAAAGTTAGGGGTATCAGAAACAGGAACCTCCCAGCTTAAGTAGGAAAGGACAAGGACAGGGAATGCAGCCGTCCAGGCTCCAAAGGGGCTGGTTCTCTGAACCAAGGTCTCCCTAAGAATCAGCTTCCCCCTAATCTTCAGAGCCTCACAGCTCTACTCTTCACGCTTCTTTCGGAAGCCTCTGCTTTCTCTGCTTCCGGGCTGGCAAGGTCAGCCAGAGCCTCCCGGTCCTACCACCTTGCAGATTTTAGAGACCTCTCTGAGTAGGCTGACTAGATGTCCTATTTTATGATAAACGGGACAGAAAACAACAGTACTGTCCCATTCCAAATGGTATGTACGGTCAGCCTACTGACACCTTGAATTTAGCCCAGTGAGGCTAGGCTGACCATAGGTACCATTTGAAACAGGACAGGACTGTTGTTTTCTGTCCCATTTAAAACAGTATGTCTGCTCAGCCTATCTCTGAGGCTCATGCCCAGAGCCCTATGAATGGAACATTTGATTGACTGGATTGAGTGAAATGCATCCTCCCTACATACAGTTAAGACCTGGGGGGGTGGGGGGGACCACAGAATAGACATATGGCTGAGGGGTCCATTCTAGAATGCTGCTAGAGAGGGCTCACAGGCAGGTAAGGGGTGGGGAGGGGAGGTGGGAGTCAGGGCCGGGGGCACATTGGACAGCTCACGGTAGGCGGGGGCAGGGGGTGGCAAAGCCTGGGCCTCAATCGCCATGGGAGTGTGAGGACCAGAAACATTCAAAAAAGGAAGTGAGATTCCTGTTGATGGGGACGGCTTAAGCCAAGTGATGCCCTGTGGAGTGTGGTTACAGACAATGAGGGAGGAAATAGGGAAAAGAGTGAGGCCTCAGACACCTCCAAGGGGGCTGATGCAATAACTGATTTTGGTTTTGTTCATCTCATGTGCTTAGAAAACATCAGGCAACTTTGGGCAACCTAAGTTTTTTCTCTGAGGAATAAAAGAAAAATAAATGAGTACGTGTTTATCAAGAAGTTCAGCCCAAATGCAGAACCAGACCACTATGGGATGAAATGAATCTGCCCAAGATGGGAATATTTGGAAATATTCAAACATTTAAAAATGACTGACTCTGTTTTCCATAACTGAAGTTTAACAAATAAGACTAGTCCTGCTGCCTCTCTTTGCCATCCAGAGCAAAGACCCACAGGTGACAAACCTTTTCATACTGGGCCTTGTCTTACTCACCTGTGGGTGACTCACTCCCTTGGAATCTTAGTTGACTCATCTCTAAATTGCATATCATAATACCTGTCCTGCCAACCTCTCCAGGCTGTGTGAGACTCACGTAGGGTTCACCCAAGGGTGGGTGTGCTGTCAGTGGGGGTTGCGGTGGACGTAGAAGTGCGGGAATCTCCTTGTCCTCACAGACAAGCCCCTAAAAGGGCCTTGCACGGGGCACTGCTGTGGTGGTGCTGGCTGCCCAGAGTGGCTGGCAACCTGTCTTGTCACATATATTTCGGCAGCAACTGTAAGTAATGTTGGCAGACCTGCTCCACGTGCTGAATGCTGCAGCAAAGAGTTTCATAAACAATTAGTGAAACCACTGTCTTCTGTGGCATTCATTCCCTCATTTGTTAGTTCAGTGTCTTCTGGGGTTTTTGCTTTGTAGTCTGGACCTCGGTGCCAGAGTAAAATATCATACTCCCAGAAATGTGGCCTGGCTCATTCCCGTCAAGAGTTAAAAGATTAAATCCATTTTTTCATTTAACAAAAAAATTCACTGTATTACTCTCCCTTTGTAGCTATTCAACTATTTTGCATTCCTTTGTCCCTGAGACCCCAAAGTAAAATGGTGAGATCTGCAATCCTG
Source organism: Lyroderma lyra (assembly GCA_004026885.1). Lineage (NCBI taxonomy): Eukaryota > Metazoa > Chordata > Mammalia > Chiroptera > Megadermatidae > Lyroderma > Lyroderma lyra. The sequence continues at coordinate 112,799 of PVJL010003722.1, read as the reverse complement.
TGAAAAGAGTCCTGTGAAAAACCACAGACATGGGAACTCATGCTCTTGTAAGAGGAAGTCCTCACTCCCATCTCAGCCCAAGGGCTCTGCTGAAAGAACCCCCACCCTCACCCCCACCCGCACCCCCCGGGCTGGGTAGGAGGCTCTCGCTGCAAAGCCATTTGCGGTGGCTAACAGTACTGCTCATGGGCCTGGAAAGTCTGGCAATGGTGGTTTGCTGTATGTTAGTCATTCTTGGTTGCTCAAAATCCTTTAAACATACTCTCCACATTTTGATCCTTGGCCACGAGGATCAAATGTGACCTGCCTCCTTGCTATGACAGCTGTGCTCTCCTGAAGCTTTGGTGGGGAAGGAGGGTGACCAGCTTTCCCTGGCACTGAGGGTATGTGAAATGTTCAGTGCTAAAATTGGCAAAGTTCCCAGCAACCCTGGCTGAGTCAGTCACTCACCCTGTCTGAAGCCACCTGCACTCGGAACCAGGGTGGGCCCAGGGGCTCCACTTGCTGCCCTGGGTTGATGGCTGTAGGAGTTCCCCTTTCACACCAGTTCTGCCAAGCCCAGCCCGGAGCTGCATTTGTAAACACAGCCTAGAGCCTACTTCCAACCAACTTCTGGGCTTCTGGTATTCTCTGTATTGTCACTTCCTTCAGCCTAGCTAGAGGGCACTCTGTGGCTGACAAGGCAGAGGGGCTTCAGGTTTCCTTCATCAGAGGCCCAGCCAGGCATCAAAGACTATTTCTACCTCTCCAATCACCCATCCAGCTCTGGTGGCTCCCCTGGGGCTGTTAGATGGCTGTGACATGCGTGCAGCGAGGGCTGCAAACTTTCCTCATTGGTATCTGGGGAGAGAGAGCGCTTCTGCCCAAGAATCTCAAATTTTCCCTGATGGGACTGACTTAAGCCATACTGCCCCCAAACAATGATACGGCTGTGGGGATGGACAGTGCCCATCGGCTTAAGGTATGTTAAATGTGTCCCACAGCACGTGGGCTGTGTTGGCGAGAGGTACCTACCAGAATGAAAATCAGTTTTCTGTTAGGCGGACAGAAGGTGGTGGAGATGGAGGCTGGGGAGGCAAGTGTTACAACGTGTGGCTCTTGCCTTTACTGCCTGAAACATGAAATTCAACTCAAATGTGACCTGTGCCTAAAGCCTGCTGAAACGCCCCATAGGGACTCTTCCTGCTTCTTGGGTAGAGCATGCTCACTTAGATAATAAATATTACGGTATGGTGGTCATTCTTGTCAGGGCCTATGTCACGGTCTCAGGGTCCTGCTGCCGCAGACTGATGACACATCGCTGGCTACCTGCAGCATGGACACGGCAGAGAGTGGCTCCTGAATGACCAGCCCCTCCACGGTCCTGATTCCATCCGCTCTGGGCGTCAGGAACTCTGCCCCGTGGGAATCACGCTGTGAAAAAATGCACATCTCAATCCTCTATTTTTTTCAGTCAGTTGCCTGACTTCCAGCTTTCTCCAAATTCTCTCCACCCCGTTGTCACAGTCCAGCCCCTTCTCCATGGCTAGAGATCAGTCACCTGGAGCTGTGATTCCCAACCTTTTCTCCACTTGTGTACCCCTTTTAAGTTCATTTCTACAAATTGTACCCCTTTTTAAAAAAACACAGCTGTTTTTAAATACCGACACTTTTGTTCACTGCCTGTCTTAATGTAAAATAGTAGCAATGAGGTAATAAGTTAGGAAAGAAGAATTTCTACACTAAAAGTACAAACCACAGATTTTACAATATTCGTAACAGTGAAATATTGATCATGATGATCAAGTATTTAAACATTAAATTAAAAAACCACTTGAAAAGAATCACAAGTTAAAACAATGCACTTATTTTTAGTCAATAAGTAAAGTAATCAAAAGTCTGGCTAGGGATATATTTGTATGTTTGGGGAAATTCTAGAACCATCCTAAATGGATTGTTCTGAAACTGCATAATGATTGGTAGAAGAGCAGTTTGGGGGGAGGGTTCATAGCCACACCCTCACCCATCATCATTCGCTCATGTAATCTAACTTTGAAGAGTCTCCATTAACGGTGATTCAAACTTAACATTTATTGTTCCATTACTAACGGTTTGCATTTTTTTACTTTACCTATTTTTTTTTTTGCCATTACTGGTGATTTTTCACATACACCTGAACAGCCCAGGATGTACTCGCAGTACCCCTACCACTGCTAGGTCCTAGAGCAGCGATTCTCAACTTGTGGGTCATGACCCCTTTGGGGGGTCGAACGACCCTTTCATGGGGGTCACTTAAGACCATCGGAAAACATATCAGATATTTACATTGTGATGCATAACAGTAGCAACATTACAGTTATGAAGTAGCAACAAAAATAACTTTATGGGGGTCACCACACCATGAGGAACTGTATTAAAGGGTCGCTGTGGAGTATCTTCATCCCAGGAAGCAAAGCCCCCCCCCCCCC
>PVJL010003722.1:12500-110252 GCA_004026885.1 Lyroderma lyra | reverse complement strand
TTAATCAAAGCGAGCTCAGAGAGGGGCTGGAAGAGAAAACCTGGCATTTTGAAATGAGCAGGCCAGTTGCTTCAAAGGAAATGATTAGCATATTCTGGGAGCAGCGTTTATTAAAGCAGGTTTGAGAATGCCGAGCAGGGGAGCCCACTGCTGCATGTTAACAAAGGTGGCGGGTCCGGCGATTCAGAGAGTAATTAATCAGCAGGCGTTTCCCGCCATGGTCCCCCAGCTCGCGTGCAGCTGCCATGACGTCGGAGAGGCCCAGGCGCCGCTCCTCACCCAGGAGCCCGCTGACCCTGTGACAATGTCCAAGAACCGGAAACAGGAAAATCCACCCACCGACTTCCCCCCAAGAGTATTGTGGGGAACGCTCTGCAATCAATGAGTCTGGAAAGTGCCCGGACTCTGAATCCCCTCTCAGGCCCTCTCAGAGGGTAGGACAGTCAATGCCCCGAGAAGTCCTGCAACAAAGGAATCTGTTGCACTAGCCCTGGGCTTCTCAAAGATACTTCCCGGGACAGATTCTGCTTTCACCCGTGAGATGCCTGCGGAGGTGGTGCTTCGTAGAACACAATTTGAGAAGCATTGCCTTGGCCTACATCCAGGCCCCAGTTTGGCCATCAGCTTCAAAGTTCTTTCCTCCCCAAGGGGTTCTCAGGGAACCCCTTTAAAGTTTGAACACGGGCTTTTATGTTTTCGTGTGTTAATGCCACCCACACTCTAGGAGCAGCTGAGGTCCCAACTGCTGGGGTCAAGATGATGCCCAGACCCCACCAGCAATGCAGTCCTTCCCAAATGACCCTGCAGGTCAGGCCCAGAGTCGGGGAGCAGTGTGGCAGCAACTGGGTGAGCGGTCAGAACAATCCGCCACTTATCCGTATGCAATTCCAAGGGTGTGGCCCGGGCTCTTTGAAAATGGGAGTGACTAGCAGGAACACAGAGGGACCGATTGCCTGGCTGGTGAGGTCCACTGACCACCCTCATTGGGGTGGGTAGAGAAGTCTCTGTTCCCTCAAGAGGCACCAGGAACTCAGGTCACCTGGATGGCAGACACTGCTGCTGGCTCCCATGCCCTGGCACAGAGGTGGCTTCCCCTAATACCTCCCTTGTCCTGGCTGTCTCTGGTTCAGGGATTAGCAGTACGGAGCAGCAAGCCAGCAGATAGTTTTAGACACCTGGGTGGGATTGGGACAACCATACTGATTTGTAAAAATAAACGGTGAGTTGAGAGGCCAGGACCCTGCCTGCCAGGCAAAACCACTATGAGTTGTTAGTGCCAAGAAAGAAGGTAGGAAATCAAGGCAAGAGGATTGAGGGCACCACGCCAGCTGTGAACAGCTGTGTGGCTCATACACTGTCCCAGGGTGACTGGCCAAGGAGGCGGCGGGGGGCGGAAATCTCACCCACATTCCACTTGTGAGGCTGGAAGCCCTCATGCAGGACTATGTGTCTTACAGAACGGGGCACCTTTTAAATTCATGCAAAGTCTGAAAGATGGGAAGGAGGCCAAACCTTAACTTGTGAAGGGAAGGAAAAATGGGCGCCTGGCTGGGGTCACTCAGCACACTTGTCATATAAAATTTGGGCAAAACTTGGGTAATAAATGGAGACTGTAGGCAAACCTAACACCTAAAACTGGCAAGGAATCCAGGCAAACCGGGCACAGCGGAAAGGCCTCGTGTGTGGTCAGTCCAGGTGAAGCCAACTGGCCTGTTCGAACAGTGCCTCTTGGCAAGCCCCAAGGCCCCAGCCTGTGGGTACTCTTTCACAAGAGTTAAAGGTGTGACTCTGACCTCAGCGTCTGACCATGTCTGAACTCTTCTCTATTTTTGATAAGGCAACAAGCGCCAAGGATCCCCGGCGGGCTTTACAGCCAGATCAGGAATGGGGCTGCAGTGCAGCACCTTGCACTAATGGTGTTTGAGCCCCGGGGCGTCAACCTTGCTTGTAATTCTAGTGACTGAGGCAGCCTTGAGGAGTGACTTTCAATAGTGGTCACTGTATGAACAATCGAGGAGTGGTATTTCCATTTACAAAATATCTAATAGTAATTCTTGATCACTGAACATGTCGAATCCTAGAAAACAGCATTCTTACACGTAAAAAAAATTATTAAATACTGATTATCATATATATCTGTTACATTAGGATTAGAGACAAGTTCTGTTTAGAAATAACTCCAAGTGCTTGCTTCAGCAGCACATATACTAAAAATAACTCCAGGAATAGTTTTTATATTTTATTTTCACATTGTAAAACAGTCAGATTTGCTTCAGCCTCAAAGAGTGTGTTTATGTAAATTTAAATGAATGCGGCAGTGAGCTGCATCTTTTTTTTCTTAACTGAAAATGGGTTAAGAAGAAGAAAAAGAGATAAAAAGTATAAATAATAAAATGGTAATAATAAAATGATAATTACAATGGTAATTATCCATCAATAATTACTTTAAATGTAAATGAATTAAATGCTCCAATCAAAGGGTAGAGTGGCCGAATGGATAAGAAAACAAGACCCTTACAGATGCTGTCTTTCTATCTGACTCACGTCAGACTGAAGGACACATATAGACTAAAAGTAAAGGGATGGAAAAAGATAGTTCATGAAAATGGAAACAAACAGATAAACAAAAGAGCCGGGGTGACAATACTAATACCAGACAAAACAGACTTTAAAACGAAGGCTGTTACAAGAAACAAAGAAAGACCCTATAATCCTACTTCTGGATATTTATTTGAAGAAACCGAAAATACTACTCTGAAGGGACATATAAGTATGTACCCATATGTTCATTGCAGCATTATTTACAACAGCCAGATATGGAGGCAGCCTGGGTGTCCAGCAGTGGATGGCTGGGTGAAGAAGAAAAGGTGCAGGTATACAAGGGAATATTACTCAGTCATAAAAAGAATGACATCTTGCCATCTCCGACAACATGGATGGACCTAGAAGGTATTGTGCTGAGTAGAAAAAGTTGGACAGAGAAAGACAAATATCATATGATCTCACTTACACGTGGAATCTAGAGAACAGGATGAACAAACAAAACTAAATAGAATAAAGCTCATAGATCCAGGGAGTATTTTGATATTTGCCGGGAGGTGGTGGGTCTGGGAGGATGGGTGAAGGGGGGAGGGATTAAGAAGTACATATTGGTAGTTACAAAATAGTCATAAGGATGCAGAGTATTGCATGGGGAATATAGTGAGTACTGCTGTGATAACTATGTATAGTATAAGATGGGTACTGGATGTATCAGGGTGATCACCTCATAAGTTATATAAATGACTAACCACTGTGTTGTACATCTGAAACTCATATAATATTGTACGTGAAGTATAATTGAAAAATAAACAAATATTTAAAAAAATTTTAAAAATAAATAAAAAACAAATTTTAACAAAGGAAGATTAATAGCTAAGCAATCACAGTGGGAACCTGAAGGAAAAAAAGAAAATTTTGTTGTTGACCTGTCCAAAATGTCACCTGAAAAAGCCAATTGCAATGGGCTTATTAGGGGTAAATGACAATCTTCCCTTTCAAGAGTAGACAGAGAAAGGAGCTGATAAAACCCCATCTCCCCAAAATACATGGTATGTGTTTTTGGAATGAGATGAGTGCAGGACTCTTTTGTCAAGAACTCGTGTGGGGTACAGAAAAAATAAAGAAAGTGAGACTTTTTATAAAAAGCCGTGTGTTAAAACAGAAACATACCAATACGTTGCTTGTGACTGCTGTCCCTCCTATATGTGGAGATGACTTCTTCCTGAAGCATCAGGGCTAGGTGGTCCAGTGTGGTAGCCATTAACCATGTCCGGGTATTTAAATCTAAATTCAAAATAATTCATGGCAAACGAAATTAGAAATTCCATCTCTCAGTTGCATCAGCCACATGTCAAGTGCTTAGGTGTTACAGGTGGCTGCTCTACTCAAGACTGCAGAGTATACAGCAGTTCCATGATTTGGAAAGTTCTATCAGTCTGCTCTGGTTTTGTTCTGGTTGAAAATAAAATAGAACAAAACATTTCACCCCCTACTGGGTAAGACTGCTAGAGTCAGAATTTTCTGGCTTAGATTTAGCTAATAGTTTGCTGGTAGACTCAAAGGTTAAAAACAATCAGACGTTTAATATTGCATATATGCAAAGCCAAGAAGTAAGTCTCTCTCTTCCCTGTTAAAAAACAAACAGCAATGCCCCCCCCCCATGAAACATGAGGTTCACTTAGTGGGTGTTTGTGATATTTTGACTAGAAGAGGGGAGATAATGCTTTCTATTTTATAAAAGCAATGCTTGGGAGAATGAGGTAATGCTTGCAAATCCTTTTGGAGATGGAACACACAGTTACGTAAGTGCCAAGGGCTATTTCATCATTTATTAACATCCGTATTAATAACAGAAAAGCAAATGCTTTGTTATGATGGGTTTTCTTCAGGTATGAGAGCTCCAAAATACATTTTGTATATCCAGTTCTTCTAGAACTCTAAAGGGGAAATAAACTCAAAAAAAAAAAAAAAAAAGAACACATGAAAAATCTGCTAGAAAAGTCAACGCTGTCTATTTATAAGGTGCAAGTCACTCTGCGTTTCATGCTTGTCTCGTGCAACCGTAGTTCCAGTCAAGAATATTATCCAGAGACCACAAAGCCCCTTAGAAACCTATGTTGGCTTCTCTTTGCTCAGTTGAAACAAACTTATATAGGTGGTGTGTCCCCAAGCCAACACCAATTGTGAGCAAGTAGCAGCAATGAAAGGAACCGTAGATGTTGGTTGAGAATGTATGAGTATGTCAGGCTCTGAAAAGCTTCACTTGCATTACTCCATCACGAGATCCACAATTAACAGCTATGTCCCTACCCAAGCCATACAGGTATGCCAGCTAAGGCCAGAGAAGGCACCGGAAGAGGAAGAGGTGGCCGGGGACAGCAAAGTCTGTCTGGGTCAAGTTCTGCACTTGGCTCTGGTCATTTCTTGGGGAAGCCTGAGTGGAGGAGGGCTCACATGCTGTTTGGAAGTGAAGGCCATTCATGTGAGACCCTAAAACTCATTGCCAGCTGAGACTGGTACAGGTGATCCAGACAAGGGTGAAAAAATAATTTACAAATAAAGAGATACCTCACGGTGTCCTGGAGCCTCAGGGGTTTCAATCAGCTAAAACAGGGGACATTGGAGACCTGGGATAGCTGCAGAGGGAGGAATGTCTTCAGCAACAGTTGGTCGAGTTTACAGGAAACAGAAGATAGTCCTGAGGAAGCCAAGAGGTTAGATAACTCTTAGTTACATGCCCCTCGGTGGTCACGAGGTGAAACACTTATGAAACCCTTTTCTGCAGTAGAATCCTTAAACAGCTGGAGCGGCAGCCCACACCACCTCACGATGATCAAAGATGCCAAACTTGACACTCAAATTTCACAAACCGAGAGGTCCTTGTCCGTTACATACATTAGTAACTGTTTGAGGGGTAAGGTGCTACTGAGCTCACCGCAGCAGTTTGCCTAGAGGTGGGGTCTATGCATAAAACCCGCTCTGAGAGCCTTTGGACAACGTGTGCCAAGGACAGTCTGGAGGGGTCCGCGGTCACGACGAGAGGTCTGCAGTGATGGCGAGCGGTCTGTGACTGCTGCAGGCAGGAAGGGCCGCAGAAGCCCAGAGGGAGTGGAGGAAGACTTCTAGGAAGAGGGGACGCACAGAGCACTCTGGGACCTCCACAAGGGACCCCAGTGCTGCACCAGCAGAATCTCCCAGAGTCCTATTTCTTCCTTCCTTCTTCTCTAGAGAGCAGGGACTCAGGGCTGAAAGGAACCCCAACAAAGCCTAAGCCTCGTCTGCAAGCAAAACCCAGTTCTGTCCCTGCATTGGATCCCTGTCTTGATCACAGGGCTGCGAGTTGCCATCCATCTTGGGGTCACTTTCCCAGACGTGCACAGAGCTGGCTGGGGCAGCAACTCCAGCAAAGGGGACAAAGACGGGAGGGAAGAAAAGGCGGGTCTGTCTCATTCTTGGTGCCCAAGAGAGAATGTAACAACCCTTTTGAGGACATTCAAGCTCATTGATATTCACCCCCAGTCTTAATTATTTTCATGTAAATCACAGGAAGATTTTAGATATGAATAGGTCAATGAAACAAAGAACTCCTTTCTCTTCAACCTGTATTAATTCAGCCTCCGAAGTTGCCTCCTAAAGCAAGCCAGCAGTGTCAGTGCTAGGAAGGGCTCAGGCTGCTGGTCCCTGTGGTGTCTGAGTCCTGGGGTGACAAGGTCTCCTCAACTGTGAGAACATGCAAATCCCACCAGGTGGGCAGTCTGCATGGCCGGGGCCAGCCTTTCAAACACTTCTCTACTACTGGCTTCTTGTTGGCTTCTTCAGATGTGGTTCTTACCCTCAAGGACCTTGAAGTCCCCTGGGGCAGAGGAGACAGACTGCTGTATCTGCAAGGAGCTCAGAAACACACCACAGAAGCAGTAGTGGGAAATGCCAAGGACACGTCAGCTCCCACCCACGGCCCTGCCGACCTTCCCCAGCTCTCTGACACCCCTCACCCAAGTCCTGGTCCCACCCCTGCCAGGCCAATTATGACAGATAGGAAACGGGTAAAGTCCCTCAGCGCATTCGGTTCCAGGGTGTGGGGGATGCTGTGCAAAGCCCTGAAGTGTGCGACACAGTAAATGCTCAACAAGGGGCTTCTGGATGAGTCCTTGCGTGTGTTCTGTGTGCGAGAACGAATGGGAGCAGGGGGGCAGGTCCACCGGCAGTGCAGCCCAGAAGTCGGGTAATGGGCACTCACAGGGACACATGGAACTCATCATGAGCACTGCTGGGGCAGGTCAGGGACCCTCCTAGAGGGAGGGATGCTTCCGGGCCTGAAGGAGGTTGCCGGGTGCACAGGATGTATTCCAGGCCGCGGGACAGCAGCACGTGTAAATAAGGATGGCAGGAGGTTGAGCTTGAACCTGGCTGGAGTGCGCTGGGGCTGAAACTCCCACCGGGCTTCAAGGATCAAGTCGTCTTGCCGCCTGCCCGGACACAAGGTGTAACCACTGGGGGGCGCTGTGTGCAGCTACCGACAGGATCAACAATGCGAAGCTGGGGCCGGCCGGCTGGGTGGACCGCCCCGGTGGGAGGGGCAGGGGTACCAGTGGGTGGGGCAGGGGCGGGGCAGGCTGGGTGGGCCCCCCAGTGGGAGGGGCAGGGGTCCCAGTGGGTGGGGCAGGGGCGGGGCCGGTTGGGTGGGCCCCCCAGTGGGAGGGGCAGGGGTCCCAGTGGGCGGGGCCAGGGCGGGCCCGGCTGGGTGGGCCCAAGTGGGCGAATGAATGAACCCACGAGCGGGCTCCTGTCCTGTGAGGACGGTTAACTTTCTGTGAAGCTGGTGAAGCTTGATGTTCGGGCCCCTCAGTGGCCTCGGTCCCATATTTTTGTAAAATTTGAAAAAGATTTGTGCATTCTTAAAGTGGACTCTCAAAACTGTATTAGCCTCAAGCCCCACAAACCCCTGGGTGCGAGGGGACCAGAAACAGGGCCGTGAAGAATGGGCAAGCGACAGGACAAGAGCAAGCGAAGGCGCGCAGGGATGCGGAGCGAGTTCTGGGGCCTGCAGCGGCTCCAGGCTGGGCAGAAGGGCGACGGGGTGGGCCCAGCAAGGCCGCCTCGGCCAAGCATTATCTCTCCAAATCGCGGGCTAGACATGGGAGCAAAGCGTCCAAACGTGCGATAAAATGAATTAACATAAATGAATGCAGGGCCAAGCAGCACTCGCTGTGCAGCTTATCACCGTGAAAGTGACAGTGGCCATTATGGAAATGCTGCGGGGCTGACAGCTGACGGATTTGCCCTAGGGAAGAGGACTAGGGGGTGGCCCTCGCCTGCTGAGCTGGAGGAGCCACACTGTCACAGGCTTTTTGGGCAGAGTCCCAAACAGAGAGGCTGGTGCCATCACTGAGTTATTGGAGAGCTGGACAGCCCTCCTGGGGATAGATTATAAATAGAGACCAGGAGTGGCTGCTCCAGACTTGGGGGCTGGCTTTGTGGCTTGGTGTTGATCCATTCTGCTACTGGAATTCTCTCGTGTAGAAAATGCACTTGCTTGTCTTCTTGTTGACCCTTTGATCCCATTTTACCAAACGGAGTCCCCACCTTTGGGGCTGTTGGGGTTCATTGCCAAGTACCCGCTGGGCAGCCAGTCATTTGTGGTGTGCACGATTGTCAGTCATACTCCTGAACCTCATTGGCTACCTGGCATATGCGTGCTTACTGCCTCCAGAATAAAGGTTCTCGGCATGGCATTCAAAGTCCCCTTTCCATAAGCACTTCCCACCGTCCACATGCCTCGCCCAGCTGCACTGCTGGCCTTCTCTGCCCTGCCCTCCATTGCCTGTGCTTTGCCCAAGCTCTCCCTCTACTTGTGATGGCCCACCTCCATCACTGAGTCTGAGTCCCACAGCCCCTTCAAAAGCCACTTCACTCATGCAAACATTCAGAATCTTCCAGGAATTTCTCCCGACTCCCTACAGCCTTTAACTGCTAGCCAGGAGTGGAACGAAAGTGTAGGGGACCTGGGACCAACAAGTTTCTAATGACGGTGTAGGCAGGGTTCATGTTGCTTCTCTTTTGGAATCCCTTGGGACCTAGGAGATGGCCTTCAGGATGGTTTTGGCTTGGAGACCAAGCAGATAAGCCTAGAGATCAACGCAATGTTGCCAGTTGATCACGGGGGGGGGGGGGGGGGGGGGGGGGGGGGGGGGGCAGTGTTCTTGGGGGATAAGCCAAAAACAGAGTGAGTGCTGTGACTTCTGGAGCTGGCTGTGCAACACAGTTGATGTGATGGGTCAGCTGGTTGGCCTCTAGGCAAAAAGCACACGAAGACAAATGGTGATTCTACGTGGAAGGTTTTATGAGTCCCTGACGGACTCCCCTAAGAAAGGCTAGAGACAGCTTTTGAGGTTAGAAAAAGACAGAAGATGGTAATGGGCATAGTGACTAAATTTTGTGAATTAGTCTGGATAATGGAAGTTCTGGTTAAAATAATAGGATTTTCAACATATGCATCATTCCTTCTAGGCATCCCTGCTTGATGCCTTTGTGTGGCACTGAGATGTGCGCCCAGACCCCTTTCTTCCATGGAGGGACTGTGACCCCGGTGCTGGGGTGCTGTCAGTACATACTGTCACTTGTCAGCCCTGTTAGGGTGGCCTCAGCTGCAGAGAGTCACCTTGCCCGAGATCGGGCTTCTCCCCAAGACAGCCCATGTATGGTGACAGATCAATTTGGGAGTATAAAGGCCTCACCATCTTGGCCCAATGTGGGCCAAGTCTGAAGAGCTAGTTTAGCTTCCTAGTTCCCTGTGAGGTTGATTGAGTCTGTTGATGGGCCTGAATCACAGTTTGGAGCTCCTTTTGCCTGAGACTATATCCCCCTCCCCCAGTGCCCATCCCAAAGTCATTCCTGCCAGTGACCTATGTGCCAGGTGCCCAGTGAGCGCCTGCTTCCTAAGTCCAGGGCTTTTGCACGAGCCCTGTGGGTGATTATAAAGGGTTTTTAAATCTAGATGGTACATGTTTAAGAACTACCTAGAATGCCCCACAGATTCGGATATTGTGTGTTTTCAGAACTCTATACTATTTAGTAAACTAACAATGGATAATTGAGTGAATCTTCAAACTGGATTGGAAGGCAGCATGCCTGAATCCAACTTTCCCCATCAATACCCTCTCTGCTTCCTGTCCATACGCATCAGTTGAAAAACATGAGCTCCGCAGAGAAACTTACATACGGAATCCTTCAATCAGATTGTGATGTCAAAGCCCAAAGTAGCTGAGCCAAGATGAAAAGTGGAATGTCCTCTGTCCCAGTCGGGCCTGTCTCCACAGCTTCTCTGAAATCATCTTGAGGGTGCTTTGAGAATGTCAGGCATTATTTCTGTTTTTAGTTTGTCAAATCCTATTTCATGTATCCTTGCAAATCATCAGGGACCCTGGCTTTGGCCAGCATGGCAACATGGGTATGGGTGTAATTTGCAAATGTTGGCATATCTGGTACAGCAAGGGCTTCTGGCTGAGTGTCCAGACCAGACTTCTCACATCCACATGGCCTGTGAGATGCTGAAGATGACAGGTGGGCTGAACCTATGGAGTCAAGCAACTAGAAATCGCAGGTGTAGGTCTTAGAAACCTACGCAAACATCAAATACAAGTATGCATTTTAAATGTTTTATGGAAAAAGAACTGAGTTAAGAGCTAGAACACTCAGATTCTGGGTCATACCTCTGCCACTAACCAATTATATAATCCAGGACAAAGCAATCAACTCATTCATAAAAAGTCCATTTTTCAGAGATAAAACAAGGTGGTGAATTAGAAGCTATCTGAGGTCTTCATGGCTAAACAAGCTAGGCAGGGGTTTCTCCTTTATGGGGATTTGTTTAAATAGGTCATTCCAACTTTTGGAAAATTAATAACTTTATTTTTTCGAACAGTTTTGGTTTTAGGTTTGCATGCATCTATCATGGCGGTATCAGACATAGTTTCACTGCCCTGAAAACTGCTCATGCTCTGACTGGTCATCCCTCTCTCCGAGAACTCCCGGCAACCACTGCTCCTTTCATGGTCTCCATGGTTTTGCCTTTTACAGAATGTCTTCTCGCTGGAACCATACAGCGTGTAGCCTTTTCAGATTGGCTTCTTTCACTCAGAAATATGCGTTTAAATTTCCTCCCTGTCTTTTGGGAGGCAGAATAGCTCATTTCTTTTTATTGCCGTATGATAGTCCATTGTCTGGGTGGACCAAGGTTCCATTCTCCTGCTCAGTACTATGCTGGCTGCTTCCAAGTTTTGCAATTTTAAATAAAGCTGATAGAAACATTCATGTGCAGGTTTTGTGTGGACATAAGTTTTCAACTCCTCTGGGTAAATACTAAGGAGCATGATTACTGGCTCACATGCTAAGAGACAGTTCAGTTTTGTAAGAAACTGTCAGACTGTTTTCTAAAGTGGCTGCACCATTTGCATCCTCACCAGCAGGGAGGGAGGTTCTTGTTGCTCCACATCCTCAAAGAGGTGGTGTCAGTGTTCTTGATTTTAACCATTCTAATAGGTGTGTAGTGGTGCCTCATTGTTATTTTAATTTGCATTTTTCTGATGACAAGTGATTTTGAGAACCTTTTCATATGCTTATTTGCCATCTGTGTATCTTTGGTGAGGTGTCTGTTTAGATATCTCACCCATTTTTCAGTTACAGTTGACAGTCAATATCATTGTATATTAGTTTTAGGTGTACGGCAGGTGAGTTAGACATCCTCCCTCAGTTTCCCTGTAAGTAGATGGCACTGTCATTCACCCAAATGCTCAGGCCTGCACCCGGGAGTCATGCTGATGCTTCTGGTTCCCCCACACCCATATGCCCGCCAGCAGCAAGCACGTCAGGCTCTAGATCTTGAATCTGGTCACGTCTTACCACCTCTGTGACCCCCTCCTGGCCCATGTCACCATTGGCTCTCACAGAGCCTACTAAAGCAGCCTCTGAATTCTTTTCTATTTTTCTGCTCTTGTCCTCAACAATCGAATCTAATAATATCTAGAAGGTGCTTAAAAAAAATAATGTAAGAACATGTCATATTCTTGCTCAAAAACTTTCAGAGTTTCTCATGGCACTCAGAATGAATCAAAGTCCTCTGAAGTATCCTGGCATCTGCCCATCACACAAGCCCCTTGGGGTCAACAGCTCTGTGTACTTTATTCATCTATTCATGCCAAGCATGGTGCCTGGAGCACCATCGATGATTAATAAGTATCTGCAGAAATGGCTAAAAGAAACAGTAGTGATATCTGTGTTAGAAATTAAAAAATGGTGTTATGACCACCACCACCCCTGCCCACAGAAGGAGAATGTGGCAGCAAATGACAATGTCATCAGGACCTGGAGAAAAGTCTTTTATGTTCTTTCTGCTCACAACCTGGCCTTCCGCACCCCATCCTGAGATCTTCATTGCCTGCTTGTGTTACTTTTTCATCTGCTACATTTTGTGAGAATTCTTTCGAGTGCATTCGCCTCTTTGGGGACACTCCGTTGCAGGATATGAATAATTGAACACAACAAATTTGGATGATAAATTACAGATTACAGATGCTGAGTTACTTCAGAGCTGTTGTTCTGTGTGTTGTAGCAAGGCCCTGGAATATTAAAAAGGTGTGTATTAAAAAATGTGTTTGAAATGACCTTATGTTGCTTCTTGAAAAGAAAAGAAAGAGAAAACCCAAAACAGCCCAGAGCATCAGGGAGCTTTGCCGTCTGCTCAAGGCCCCACTGGCTAGCGTTCTCGGAGCCAGGTCGGGGAGGTCCCCGGGGCCTGCGTGGCGCGCTCTGGGGACGAGCAGCGTTTGGGGGCGGGCGGGGAGGGGGTGGCCATCCCGGGGGTCCCGCCGCAGAAGGAGGGGGAGCCTGGGAGGCGGGCCGGTCTCGGTGGTGGCACGTCGTCTTTTTTCCTTGCTGTAAGGGACAAGAAGGGGTCGCCGCCTGGTAGGGACGCAGCAAAGACACCTGGGACGCTGTGGCACAAGTGAGGGAGACCGCGGGCCGGGGGTGATGGTGAGGCCCTGATGGTGGTTCCCATTATCATCACCGAAGATGTGCGGCAGCCTGGGCCTCTCTAGGAAGCCGCAGCCGCAAGCACCACCGGAAGCTTCCAGTAACTGGTGCTGCACGGCGTGGTGGCAGTTCTGGGAGAGTTCACGCTAGGGACCCGGCCTCTGCTGCAATTCCAAAGTTTACCAATTTTGATTTCTCAAGGGAGGGTAGAGTTTGTGGGCAAAGAACTGTTTCCCCTCGGAAAACACAGTAGCTTGGCAGGACCAGGCCCTCTGTGTGGGCAACCGATTTGCTTCAAGGAGCTTTGAATGATCACGCAGTCCTCAAATGCTGAGTAGAGGGCGTGCCCCAGCCAAGTGCCACCTCGGCCAGTCCCCACGGGCAAGCTGTGGGACAACGGACTGGCTGGGTATTTGCTGTAAGTTATTTAAAGCCCCATCAAATATGTGCTACGGCAATAAAAACGTCCCATTAATCTTCCTCCTGTTGGGGACTGGCGTGGTTCTGAAATATGAGCTAATTACGTGGGCCTTGGCCCTGGCACCAGGCAGGCACTGAAGGAGGGCAGAGAAGTCGGACGCACACGTGCAGGCGAGTGCCCACGCCGTGAGCTGAGAGGAGGCATGTGTGTGTCCCGGGACTGACACAGAGCAGGGGTGGCACCTGTGGCTGTCACCAAAGATAAAGGAATGTAGTCACTGAGTTCTGGGGAATGTGCACCTATATTTTATCGGAGGGAAGGTCTGGTCATTTTCCAAGGCCTTGAGGTGGGGAGTGCAGCAGGAAAACCCACGAGAGGAGGGCAGCCGGCAGCTGTCCCTGGGAACCCGGCCAGGAGCCCCGGGGTCCTTCCCCTCCGCCCCTGTGGGACCTGGTCAGCACGGGGGAGGAGCACGGGCACCGGGCACTGGCCTGAGCTCACACAGCGTGGCGCTGCCTGGCAGAGTTGGAAATGTCGAGGGTGAAGCTGAGCACCCCCCAAGGAGATGCTGGAACAACCTTGGGAGCTCTCAGAAGGTGACCAGAGGGTGGGAGGCAGCAGCTTGGTACAGGCTTTAGACGTTGGGATACAGAGTGAGGGGCTCGGAATTGCAACCTGGAGAGTCTGTGTGGCAAAAGGTGTGTCCGTAGGGCTTTTGAATAAGGTCCCTGCAGAGAGGGAATCTAAGACTCAAAACCGCGAGGGCCAGAGAACCCGGCGACCTCAGCCTGGGCAGGTCCAGGGCTTCCTGTCCCCGTGTTTGGGGGCCCAATTCCAGACCCTTTGGCCACATGGTGGTGTCAACCCTGGAAGGGGTCTTGCAGTTGGAAGAGGGACTCCGCGTGTGATGCTCTTCCAGAGAGCACGTGGACCCACTCGGGGACACTCGGAAGCTGAGAGGTAAGAGGGCGCCACGCTGCCCGGGAAACTGGAGGGGAGCCGGCTCCCGCGCTGCCATTGGCCCCCCGAGTTCCTAAACGGCCCGCCCTAACAGTGAGGTGGCGGAGACGGTTCGGTGTGGCGTTTGGCTTGTCGTGTAAGGTTTCTGAGCCAGTTCCTCCTCCGTAGGTGGGGGTAAAATTTTATCTTCAGAGATAGATGTATTTTTAAGTTGGGGTAAATACACGTACCATAAAATTGGCCATCGCACTCCATTTTTACGTATACTTAAAGCATTTAAGTGTCCCAAACTCAGCCATTGTAAATGGGCTTAAGCTCGGTGGCAGTTTTACATTGTTGTGCTGCCATCACCACTAGTCATTTCCAGAACTTTCTCATCTTCCCAAACTGAAGCTCTTTACCCATTAAACACTAACTCCCCAGCCCCCCTCCCCAGCCCCTGGTCACCACGACTTTCACTCCTCCAGATGCCTCGTGTAAGTGTCATTACACAGTATTGGTCTTTTTGTGTCGGGCTTATTTCACTCAGCACGATGTCCTCAAGGTCCAATTGTGTAGCAGGTGTCAGAATGTCCTCCTTTTTAAGGCTGAATGATTGTGTTTGTATTTGGCCCACTCATTCTGCAGATGGACCTCGTTTTGTTTCTTCATCCATCCATCTGTATGAGGGACACCTGGGTTGTACGCACCTGTAGGTTGGCGTGGATCACGCTGGCTGTGAACACGGGTGCAAATGTCTGTGCGAATCCCTGCTTTCAGTTCTTCTGGATAGATAGTACCTAGACGTGGAATTGCTGGACCATGTGGCAATTCTGCTTTCAGCTCTTTGGAGGAACCACAGTGACTGCACCATTTTACACCAGTAACCTTTGCATCGGGTCCCCATTTCTCCACCACTTGGCCAACACCAACTTCCTGGGGGCTTGGTTGTAGCCATTCTAATGTAGGTGAGGTGATGTCTCATTGTGGTTTCGATTGTACTTCCTTAGTAATTATTGATTTGAGCATCTTTCCATATGCTCTTTGGCTATTTGTGTATCTTCTTTGGAGAAATGACTATTCAAGTCCTTGATCAATTTTTAAATAAGATTATTATGTTTTTGTTGTTGGGTTGTAGGAGTTCCTATATATTCTAGATTTTAACTCTTTAGAAGATTATAATTTGCAAGTATTTTGTCTCTTTTGCAAATTGCCTTTTCACTGTATTGATTGTGTTCTTTGGTGTACAGAAGCTTTTAATTTTGATGTACTCTAATTTACTATTTTTACTTTTGTTTCTTGTGTTTGTGGTGTCATATCCAAGAAATCAATGCCAAATCTCCTGAAGCATTTTTGAAGATAAAATGAGAAATGTGTGAAAGTCCTTGTAAATTATGAAGTAGCATAAAAATATTAGCAGTTATGTAACTACTTGACTATCCAACATGCAGCCAAGCACTGAAGGGATGCTTTAAAAAATTAACAAAAAAATTGTTGGTCAAGGTAATAGATTCAAAACACATGCAATTTCTTTTCCTCCCTAAACCTTACTAAACAAACAATAGAAAGAAGAAAAAAAACTTATCGAGGCATAATTTAAATATAATCAAGGGTACTCATTTTATAGATAAAGTTGGATAAGTTTTCCTAAGTTTGTAATTCCTGTAACCACTATTACAATAAAAATATCGAACATTTCTATCATCCAGAAAGTTTCACTATGCCTCTTAACATGGAGCCACTAATAACTGTTCCCAGGAAACCACTAGTCTGTCTCTGTCATTATGGGCTACTTTCACCTTTTTGAAAATTTCATGTACGGAATCACATATGATGAAATCTTCTAGGTCTGGCTGCTTCTGCTCAGCATAATGTGTTTGAGATTTATCCAAGCTGTTGCACACATTAGTAGTTCCTTCTCTTTTATTGCTGGGTAGTTAGTTTATCAGAGTGTAAATAGATGCCAAGTTGTTCATTCATTCACCTGTTGTTGGAGTCTTTGGGTCTTACAAGTAAGACATTTATGGATGAGTATTTGTGTGGATATGTTTACGTATGCTTTGTGCACTTTTGTTTTTCTGTGTTTTATTTGGTAACTTCCTTTAAAGTGAAAAAAAGAAATCATACAAGTTAAAATTCTGCAAGCTGTTCTTGTAAGAAAGGGTCCCACATACTGCTTTGTTTGCCAGCCACAAATGACAATTTTGGCAGGCTCCCCAAAGGCAAAACTTGCAGGATTCTTGGCCCATTTATTCAATCAACATACATATATGAAGTGCGTATCTGTGCTGGGCACTGTCCTAGCCACTGGGGGTCAGGTATGCTCCTTGGTCCCCTGGCATCCTATGAAATGAACAAAATTAGGTGACACATGATGCTTTCCTATCCCCCTGGAGTTTATGGAAGCTCAGAACTGAAATTTGTCCTTATTTTTGGTAGCTTTCCCTATCACAGATTTTTGGATATAATTATGATTCTCTCCCCCAACCCCTCTTTCTTCTATAAGCTAAGATTTTACTCCCTTGGTTTTGCAGGGTGTGTCACAT
Organism: Lyroderma lyra; assembly: GCA_004026885.1. NCBI lineage: Eukaryota > Metazoa > Chordata > Mammalia > Chiroptera > Megadermatidae > Lyroderma > Lyroderma lyra. The sequence continues at coordinate 93,776 of PVJL010003722.1, read as the reverse complement.
TGTACTGGAAGCCACTGCAAATCCTTTTGGGTGGTAGTCAGAGAAAATGAGGAAATGATTAGAGCCCCCCAACCCAAGCTCTTCTGCTCACACTCCCCCGCCTCAGGGCCTCACCTGTCCTTTTGGCACCTGTCCTTAAATCCACACCCTCAGGCAGTTCCCCACGCTTGAGATATTTTGGGGATACTCTTTCTTTTGTATTTGTCATATTTTGCAATTCCTCAGAGTCAAGAACCGAACATGTGAACAGAGCTGTTTCCTCTTCTCAGTCCTGGCCCAGCAGAGCCGGCAAAGACTCTGCCGAGATGAGCTGTGAGGCCCAAGCAGGAGGAGGCCTTTCCTGGCTTTTCGTTACCCCAGCGACCACGGGCTGGAGAGGGACCTTCAACCGAAAAACACACTGTAATGGACCATTTGAAACACCCTAACCAGCTCTCAGAACACACTTCACTTTGCTAGAAGATACCCTGGGAGGAGGCATATGTCCGCCAACCAGGAATGCCCGGTGACTTTTGCTGGGGGTAGGGGGAGGAGTTATTTAAAACACTGCCCCCAAAGGCAGGTGCCGACTGGACCCTGGGCTTCCCAGGTGAGAGGGCACCGGAGCCAGGTGGTCAGTCCTGGGCTCATTCCAGCCTTGCAGGGCACTTTCCTCGAGGAGCTGTGACAGATAGGGCTCATGCTTGAGATAAACCTAGGGGACATCTGTGGAATGTGGTCGTGCCAGGGATCCTATTCCTTCAGGACTCTCCTGGCTCCTGGGCCATTTCCAAGACATTATCTGGAGAGGGAAAAATGTTCAGGGAGCTGAAGAAAAAGTGCCTTAATTATGTTTAGAGCCATTTCAGAGTGAAGTTTGGGCTGTTCTGGGAAAATGGGCTGAGAGATTCGTGCCGTGTGGCTGGCCTTCCTTGAGTTGGAAGAAAAACACATTCAAAACATGGGAAGTCTTGAAAATGTGCACAATTTCAATGAAAACACAAGCCTCTAGCATTCCGGGTACACACACACGTGTGTGTGCATGCAACATGCATACGTGAGCACAGAGGCACGTACACACACATGCACACACACGCACACACATGCTCAAGCACACAACCATTTGCTTAAATGGGTATGAACACAGAGGTCAGAGAGGGAAAGAAGAAAATGAGAGAAAGGTATGGAGGAAAGGCACTTTGAAGAAAGCAATGTCTTCAGTACGAACAGCCAGAGAGGGGTGGATCCAAAGTTTAGGGGTCCTTTGTATGGGAGATGACAAAACGATGGCCAGTCCTCGAAAAGGTCTGGATGAGAGTGGGCTGTGAGACCTCAGTGTCACTAGGTTGACAGTAAATTCACCTCTGACCAGAATGCAAGTTCTCAGCAAGTTCCCAAGCGGATGTCATGTCCCATCCCTTCTCCTTGGGCCATCTCAGGTCTTAATACACCCCAGAGATGTCCCCAAGTCCCAGCACCTTTGTTGAAGGGACACCAGGGCTTGGCTCCTCTGTGTCTTGGGCTGTGTGTCTGCCTGGGGCGGGCACTGACCTTCAGAGCCGGGCTCCCTGTCCTTGTGACCACTTCTTTTCTCTCTGTCTGCTACAGTGTCTCAAAACCAAGGAGCTGAGGTTTCATCTGTCATCTAATCAAAAAGTGTCGATTTTCATGAAGAGTCCCCAGAGTGAAAACTGGGCTTTTTTTTCAGGTAGAGTAACCTTCACAGGGAGATTTTCAGATGTCCTGAGCAAACATTTGGGGCCATCCTCAGTTCCTGACTCCCACGCCTGCAGCCATCTGCCCTGGGGGGTGGGAGGATCTGAGAATGAGCACAGGGAAGGGAGCACGGGCTGACACGAACCCCCGTGGGATGCAGATTTAGACAATGCTTCAACAAGGTGGAAAATTTCAGGTTTGAATTTACTGACTTGGTTTCTGTTGGTGGGGAGAAGGGAGTAGGCAGGGTGTCAGGAGGGTGTGAGTTCTGCTGGTGACTGTTCTTATAACCCCTGCTGTTAACAAGCCACCAAGGAACAGCCCGGGAACATTGGCCACGCTTTCTGGCTGCCCAGCATCTGAAGCCTCTGCCTGGATTTGGGGAGATCCCCGCTAAGTGAGCCAGCTCCCCACTAATGAACCTGAAAATGTGAACTACTTGTGGCCTCAGCTTCCTTCGCAGCTGAGGGGAGTGAGGAGTGGGGACCAGGCCTGTCCACCAGATGGAGGTGACAAGAGTATGACACCTTCCCGACTTATTTGTACAGTGCTGCCCATGGAAGTGCATGATGGCACATTCGTGAACTTAATTGTCAGATTTTGGGGATGATGACAGCTCTGATGGCCATGCCAGAAAAAGAGTTTCAGACCTGCTTTGAAGAGTGGACTTGGCACTGACGTCGATGCACAGCTTCCCAAGGGGAGCACTTCAAAGGTGACCATAGTGATATTCAGCAGTGAGGTATGCAGCACTTTTCCTAATGTGAGTTTGTGGAATTAATTGTCTGACTTTGTATTCACAGAGTGGAGAAAACAGAAAGAGGGCAATGATTTCACGGTGACTGCGTGCAAAGACGTGGGTGCCCCACCGGCAGTGCTGGGTGAAGGAAGGCTGACAGTGGCGTGTGACACTCCAGTCCCACGGGGCTCAGAAACAGGCACAACCAGTGTACGGCGCCAGATGGCAGGGCAGAGGCTGCATTCGGGAGGGTATTAACTGGGAGGAGAAATGAAGGAAATTCTTGGGGTTCCAGAAACATGCAAAAGCGTATCACACTTCGTATCTATGCAGTTTACAGTGAAGTAAGCTATATCTCCTCCAAAATACAGGCACATAAATAGGATGGGGGGAAACCCAACATTTGCTGTCAACTGACACAACTAACATTTTAAACTATTTATGCTTTAGGACTTTTATGCATATATGGAATATATACATATACACATAATTTCCACAGGGCTGTCTGGAAACAATCCAGCCACAAGGCCTCCATTTTTTATATTACATGGCTGGATACTTTCCGGACAGTGCTCAGACAGTATATTTTAATATATGTCTAAAATCTCATTTATTGCTCATAGTAGTCCTGTGGTTTGACACAGTACACTGCATGTATCTAACTAATATAATTAAATTAGTTTTGATCTATGTAAACACCTATATAACCATCGTGACAGTCAAGATAATGAACACGTTTATCACCCCACAGTGTCCTCAGGCCCCTGTGCAATCTGTGTCCTCCTCACAGCCCGCGCTGTCCATTCCCCAGGCACCCCCTCGTCTGCTTCCTGTCACTACTCATAGTTTGCAGTTTCCAAAATTTAAAGGGCGTTGGGCCCACTTTTCTGATTGTGCAGATACTTTCCACTGGCTGGCTTCCCGAGAACCAGGCCGGACAATGGAGCTGGGGAAAGTGGCTTTTTTGAAATTCCACCTACCACCGTGAACAGAGTTCAGTTCATTATAGGCTGTGTCAATATGTATAATTGGATTGCCCGAAACAATAATTAACTTGGCCATATAACTAAAAGGTAATGCAAGTGAACCCTGAGTGGGGGCGGGACGGGCTGACAAACAGCGTGCCAGTGTCACTGTTACTGTGACGCTCCGCCCATCCAGTTTCTGCTACCTCCGCCAACGCCTGGCACATGCTGGGGCCCGGGAGATGCTTCCTCTTTGAACTGAAAGGAAGTGTGAACTCAGCCGAACCGCCCCAGCTTCCCGAAACACAAGCATGGCTTCCAGAGGGGCCATGGGCCCTCTCTGCGGGTCTTTTACTCTTTGGGTGTCTGGGCTGCGGCGGTAGTTGGGGGTGAGGGGCGTGGGGGTGGTGGCAAGCACACAGTACTTCTGTGACAATAAAGGTGTGTGGTGAGGACCTCGGGACCCCATCTGGGCATGTGTTTGCTCGCTTGCTTTCCAATACGGCAAAGGCTTCGGCACCACCCAGCACCACCTTCCAATGCTGGTCTAACACAGAGTCGCAGAGCACTTGTCTGACGACCGCTGTCAGGGTCTCATCGCTGTTTTCCAAGTCGTTTCTTTTTTTCTCTCTTCTCCTGGGGCTCTGGCACATGGGAAGCAGGGGCCTCCTGACCAAGCCTACTAATAGAATCGAGAACGTGTCCCCAGTGATCCAGGACGCTGACCATCCTAGCCCAGCTGTGTCCATCACCATGTCGCCTCTCTGCTCTCCGGTCAGGGCTTGGGGGGTCAGGGCTTGGTGGGTCAGGGCCACCTCTGCCTGCTCCCGGGCTCTGACTTTCTTTCGTTGGAGTCTAAGAACCACCACGGATTCTGGAGGCATTTGGATGAACCTGCTTTTTTTTTTTTTTTAATGAGTTCGTGAGGGTGACAATTATCCATCAAACAAGATCATTAATTTACCAAAAGCCATGAATCCCACTTGAGACACGTGGTTGTTCGAGAACACCATGGATGGTCTCCTTTCTGGTTGAATACAAGTAGCTCATCAAGCTCTCATGCTCCATCACATTTTCCTCTCTTGCCAAAAGAAAAATCTATTTTTGATATTGTTTAGAGCAGAAAACTACATATTGATTTAAAAATATACATGCATAACCTAAGTCCTCAAATTCAGCTAAAATAGGACAAAAACTAAAAAGGAATAAGTGGAAGTTGGTGGGGACAAAGGAAGACAAGCTCCAGCCAAAAGCTGCTGACATGCTACCAGCACGAAGGTGAGTCTCGGGCTAGGGAAGGTACGCCCCCAGCACCCTCAGTTATAGGGTAACGCAGCACCCCCTCGGCACGTGGAAACCAAGGAACAACGAATGACTTCCATTTCCTTCTGGAGAAGAATGATTGTTTCTGTAGTAACTTGAGCCTAGGGGAGAAAGGGAGGGACACAGTGGCCATGAAAGATGCTCGGTGAGGGCAAAGGTGAAAGAAGTTTGTTCTTTTGCTTGCTCAGCAGGTGCCCTGACTCATTGCCCGGTCGGCCCACCGGTGACATGAATGGCCCCAGGGTCCTTGTCCCTGGGAGGAGTTAAGGAAGGCCATGACCTCTGGCTCCATCACTTCTGCGGAGGGCTGATGAGACACAGAAGCATTTTGTAGAGATCGGGGGTGACGGCCTGGCTGGAGCTCAGGAATCCCCAGTCTGATCCTACAGGGACTCAGAAGTGGCGTGTGATTGTAAGCGACACCGGGATAAAAGAAGGCGTTGTCAGACCGGGGAGCGTCTCTGTCTCATAAACACTACAATTTCCCTTTTCTATCCCTCTTTCTCATCATTGGTTTCCATGTTCCCCCCTCCCCACCCCCTGTTTCGAGACTCCACGGAGTCTTTTCATCCTTGTCCCTGTCCTGGGAAATAGCAGGTCACTTGGCCACGTTTTCTCCTCTTTCCCACCACGTTGGCCAGCTTGCTCCAAGGGTCTCCTGTACTGCAGCCCGGGGGGCCTGCGGGCCGGGGTCTGTGTTCTCCCCTGGGCTGGCGCCCTGTGGCACCCGCAGTGCCCCTCGCCAGCGTCCTGTGATGGGACACCTCCCACATGCCGTTTCTGCTTTGGCTCTCAGTTGCTCAGTTATTACAGTCCCTTGGAAGTCTTTCCAACCCATTTATCTTTTCCCCACGTGTAGGGCAGCAGGGCGCAGGCGGGTTTTGGAAGCGAGGAGCCACATCCCCTGATTCTCGTCCCATCACGTCCCTCCACTTCCTGTGTGACCCTGGGCCAATCCGTAATCGGTCAGGGCCCCTTTTCCTTGTCTGTGAGATGAGGGGAACAATAATAGTACCACTGTGAAGGCTGGGTGGGAAACATGCTTACAATCGGGCCAGGAATCGAGTTAGGAAATACCGAGTCGGATCCCTACTAATGTTTAAGTGTGTGATGCCTAAAATAGAAGAAAGTTCGCCTTCAGAAATGACTTTAAAAATGTTCCACTAAGCCATGTCCACTCAACAGAAATCAGAAGATATGTACAAAGAAGAAAGGAATAAAAACAAGACCCTGTCCCCAGGGTCCAAGGGCCATTGGTCAAGGGTCACAGCTCCTGAGCCGTGGGGCTCCCTGGGCCGGGCCGCAGTGTCGCTGAGTCAGTGCCCTTCTCACAGTCCCTGTGAACTGCAGCAGTGGGGGGCCTGGCCCTTAGAGCAGGGGTCCCGCCCTGGGGCTGAGGCTCCTGTGGTGCCCGGAGTTACACAAAGGAGTAGGTTCGCGTGCACACCAGGCCTTAGCGGGGATCGGCGAACGAACGTCCCAAAAGTGTTCTCATCTACCACTTTCACTCCTGGGGTGGAGACCATCCCCGGTGCCATGGGACGCCGTCTCCCAGCTGGGAAACGAGAGGCGACATGCACTTGTCACCCTACGTCTCTATCGCACGCCTTTCCCAATCTCAGGGTTGGGTCTGTTTGGCCTTTGTTCTCTACTCCACCATTCCATTTTCTCTTCCTTTTAAAATTCCTAACATCGACTTTCATGCATTTAATGCACGTTTTTTAGTAGCTAGCACTGTGGCTTTTCAATGTGCTTCTCATGATGATACCGACTAGCATCCCTATTGATCAAAGCAGAACACCAGCCCTTAAATAAAACGGGGGCACGGGAACGAAAGAGGCCTGTGAACCACCGCCCAGACTGCTGCTAAGGGAAAGAAGAGGCCTCAGTTTTGGGGTCCTGGGCAGGAACTGGGTCCAGTGCAGTCAGGGAGTAGGAGGGGTGTCACCTGGTGGGGTTGTCTGGCGAAGGGGAGGAAGGGTGAGCCTGGGTGTTATCTGGGGTGTAGTGAAAGCAGAGGGTCACGCACCTTGAAGGGAAGTGCAGTGTGTAATCCCGTGTCTGCAGCACAACTGGCTCCAAGCTTTTGAAAATTAGCACCAACCACTCCAGGACAGATGTGGAGGGACTGCCCTAGTGGCCAGGGCTTTGGCTTCTTAGCATCCAGAGGTGACATTACGCTGTCACCTGGAGGAGTGAGTACAGAGTCCAGGCAGTAAGGGACAAACGACCTTGCTGGCTGCCACATCTGGGTGTGGGTGCAGAGGTGACAGTAGCAGGTAGCAGAGAAAGAGGTTGACAGAAGAAGAGGTACCCACCTGTCAGGGAACACGCTCAGGCCTGTGGGGACAGGACCAGCAGGATTTGGCTTGTTTGTTTGATGATGGTCCAGAGTGTAAGGTTAGAACTGCTTATTTTGTTGTTTGGCAGTGGTTTTTTTTATTTCATAATAAACTCTTTTGTCAGGAAGGAGCTATTATAAAAGAATAAAGGTGTATATTTAATAAAAAAATTAAGTAGAAAGTTTTCATTTCTCAGGACCGTTGATGGTAAACATGTAAGTTTTACATAATGATCCTCAGTATGTATGATAGCATCCATCACAGGACTGCATCACTCGCACCACGGAATTCAAAAGAGCCGATCAGCTGAAAAGGCCCCGGCGTCTACTTTGAAAGATGATCAGTACTTTCAGCAGACTGTATTCAAAAACAACAATTTAATATCTCCAGGAGCAGCGTTTTGTTTATAGATCACTCTATGAAGCAAGACTTTCACTTAGATCAAATTGCTGGTCTTCTAAACTAATTTTACTTATTTACAATTCTAAGTTTTTTGTTCATGTTTAAAAAGTAAAATGATATGGTTTCTGTTGCTTTGGCACAAAAGAACTTTGAAAACAAAAATGACACCAGTATTATAATGGCGTCATTAGATTCTTCAAACGGAAAATAATTTCTCGTACTTTTCAGAACATCAAAATAAAGCTTTTGGAAGTTCATTCTCTTAATGATAAAACATCTGACATTACTGTAAATGCAATTGTAAATGCAGTGAAAAAGTTCAACATTAAAATCATTTATTTGGGAGGAGATATATAGATACAAATGTTGATGCAGCCCAGTATTCTCTTAGAAACTACCCTCTTACTAATAAAAAACTGATGGAAACTATATTTGGCCCATAGCTGTGATTTTTCACATATATCATAATTATATCTATAAGAGCTATGATAATCTACCAAATAGAAATGATAGTCATCAAATTTTTAAAAATAATCTTATATGTAGTAATAAACTACAAATTTCAACTATAGAACACTGATAGGAATAAAAAAAATTTCTTCTTCAGAGTGGTATCGAACATCTTTATTGGCTATCACTAACCAGATATTAGGAATATTAAAGCTTTGATGAATTAAATTGCAAATCAATCTGTTTGGCAATGATATTGAAGTCCTTTGTATGTTCTCCAAATTTGAGGTGCGATTTTTCTTGAAAGAAGGGCACTCTGAATAGAGGCAGACAGAGCACCTGGGTGAGTATGTGGTGGACACATGGCCCTGTGGCCAGAACTGGAAATGTCTTCCATTCAGTGTAGTGTGATCTGAGTTAGCAGGCACCTCAGCGCCAGGAGAGAGTATTTTCTTAATTAAAACCTTTACAGTCTATAGGAAAGTGTCAATTAAAGAAGTCAATACATTCAAATTCATTGATCTTCAAAGGAAAGTTTGAAGATGGTAGACAATGATATAAAAACCTGAAATAATAAGAAAACAAAATAAACCTTCAGAAAAGTAAGAGGGACACAGTGTTAGCGATGGTTAAAAACAGATTGAAGTATGTGCATATGTACCAAGAATAATCATTTTGCCTATAGTATTTTTAATGTTTCAGTCAATGTAAACTTTTTTTAAAAAATGTGCTTCAATGCATATGGATATATGCTATTTTTATTTATAGGGAGATTTTTCTTGTAAATGAGTTTTTAAAATAGAACTAAATTGTAGATTCATCAGTATAAATTACCAATTTTCAGTCAGTGATTTTAATTATTATAATTTCCTCTCACGTTTGTATTGAGTTAGCAGATAAATGATACGTTCGCGCGTCTAGCCGTGCCTTAGGTTTCCTTCTGCGCTTTCTCTGCTCAGGCTCCGGTGTTGGAGCTCTCTCCCCCCATTCCGCATGAACGACGAGCTCTCCACACACCCGCGCCACGTAATGCCCGGCCTCTGCCTTTTGTTTATCTATTTAGGGGAGAAAGTCGGATGACGCTTTATCGTTCCAGAGGGCGTTCGGGCGCTCCGGGTAGGGCGCGTCCACCTCCTCCTCGGCCCGGGCTTCGGACTGCGCAGGACAGCGCGGCTCTGCAGAGGGCGGCCCCGGGTTTCGGGCTGCGCAGGACAGCGCGGCTCTGCAGAGGGCGGCCCCGGGTTTCGGGCTGCGCAGGACAGCGCGGCTCTGCAGAGGGCGGCCCCGGGTTTCGGGCTGCGCAGGAGGGCACAGGTTCTGCGGAGGGCGGCCCCCGGCTTCGGGCTGCGCAGGAGGGCGCAGGTTCTGCGGAGGGCGGCCCCCGGCTTCGGGCTGCGCAGGAGGGCGCAGGTTCTGCGGAGGGCGCCCCCGGGCTTCGGGCTGCGCAGGAGGGCGCCGGCCCTGCGGAGGGCGGCCCCGGGCTTCGGGCTGCGCAGGAGGGCGCAGGTTCTGCGGAGGGCGCCCCCGGGCTTCGGGCTGCGCAGGAGGGCGCCGGCCCTGCGGAGGGCGGCCCCGGGCTTCGTGCTGCGCAGGAGGGCGCAGGTTCTGCGGAGGGCGCCCCCGGGCTTCGGGCTGCGCAGGAGGGCGCAGGTTCTGCGGAGGGCGCCCCCGGGCTTCGGGCTGCGCAGGAGGGCGCAGGTTCTGCGGAGGGCGGCCCCCGGGCTTCGGGCTGGAGGGCGCTGGCCCTGCGGAGGGCGGCCCACGCAGACCTGGGCGGCACAAGTTCTTGCGGATCTCGTGCCACGTGCTGCGGAGGGCGTTCCTGTCGGTGGTGGCCCCGTGCAAGGAGGTAGCTGGCTTTTGCGGGCCGGATCTGCGCTTCGTGTTGACCACCACGCCTTTGCCGCGGGCCGCCGGCTCGCCGTCCAGGCTGGCCGGGAATCGGCCCGTTGTAGCGGAAGCCGCTGCGGGCCTTCAGTGACTGGGATCGGGGCTGACCCTCTGCTTGTTCCTCTCGATCAGGAAGCTGGAACCGTTTACCCCTTTTTTCTTACGCTTTAGGGGCGAGAATGCAATAGATTCATCATTTACTCTATTCATTAATGGGTGCATTCACGCAACTAATCACTTTGCCATGTTCCAGGTGTTGATGGCACTTAAGAGAAAGGAGACCTGGTCCCACTCTTGGGAAACTACTCATTGGGCATGTGTGGGGGAGACTGAGTGCTTTCTCCACTGCCCTGCAATGTGCCACTCTCTGCCCACAGGTCCATCGTCCATCAAACTTCAAGACAAGTGACACTCAGTGAGGACAGCACACATCCCCAGATACCTACCTACAGAGAAAAGGAAAGAAAGAAACAATCACAGGCAGACACTCACTGACACTTTTAGTCCCCAAGGTCACTGAAGGGGTGACTTGCAAAATCCCGCTCACCAGTACCCACAGTCCCCCTCTTCTGTCAGTTTGAAGTGCTGCCCCTGCCCCCGCCCCCGGTGTGGCAGCTAGCTAGGCCCTTTGTCCCTCACTGTGTGGACTCTGTACTCACGTTTCCCTGTGACAACACCCGGATGCTAAGAAGCCAAAGCCCTGGCCACTCGGCCAGTCCGTCCATGCCTGTCCTGGGGTGGCGCTGCTTTTCGAAAGCCTGGGGTTAGATTCCCCATGGCCCGAGGGTTGTGCTGCAGACACAGGAATACACACTGCACTTCCCTTCAAGGTGCGTGACCCTCTGCTTTCACTACACCTCAGATAACGCCCAGCCTCACCCTTCCCCCTCTTCTCCAGACAGCCCCACCAGGTGACACCTCTCCTACTCCTTGACTGCACTGGACCCAGTTCCTGCCCAGGACCCCAAAACTGAGGCCTCTTCTTTCCCTCAGCAGCAGTCTGGGCGGTGGTTCACAGGCCTCTTTTGTTCCCATGCCCCCGTTTTATTTAAGGGCTGGTGTTCTGCTTTGATCAATAGGGATGCTAGTCGGTATCATCATGAGAAGCACATTGAAAAGCCACAGTGCTAGCTACTAAAAAACGTGCATTAAATGCATGAAAGTCGGTGTTAGGAATTTTAAAAGAAAGAGAAAATGGAATGGTGGAGTAGAGAACAAAGGCCAAACAGACCCAACCCTGAGATTGCGATAGAGATGTAGGGTGACAAGTGCATGTCGCCTCTCGTTTCCCAGCTGGGAGATGGCGTCCCATGGCACGGGGGATGGTCTCCGCCCCAGGAGTGAACCTGCTACATTCAGGTGATGCTCATTTGCTTGATAGTAGTCCTGCTTAGCCTCTGTTTCCCACACAGTTGGTTGGCACATGTGTCTAATGTATAATTATTATTTCCCACATTCCCACTGACTCCATTGACAGGGGCCTGGCAACCTTCTGCCCTGATTGATGCACCAAATAACCAACTAGGATAGAGAAATCAACTACTTGCCTCCAGATACTGAAAAGAGTTAAGTGTCCTGAGCTCCTTGGTCCTGAGCAGGCGTTTTGCCACCAAAATTCCCCTGCATGTTCTTAAAAGGAAAAGGTTTATTCATTCACATTTGGAAAAGGTTCAAGAAAATAGATAGGTGGTGGTTATTCCTCTTTCAGATGTAATCACCTAGCAAAGTGAGAATTCTCTTAATTTCACATGAATGTCTCATGCTCGAGTCCGCAGAGAGAAAATTCTCAAACATCTGTTGTTGAGTAGACAACCATCATGCACTCTCTTGAAAGAGTTAGAGGCACATGCTTTAAAACAAAGGAGAAACAAGGAAATGGAACCTTCCCCAAGCGGCCCACGCCCAGCTCAGTGCCTGACTGCATTATGACATATACGGGCGTGCTCATAGCAGCCCTTTTCATACTGGCCTCAAACTGGAAACCACTCAGGTGCTCACCAAAGGTAGAATAAATAGGCAAATCATGGTATACTCACAGTATACATTGTGGGAATCCTGAACAACAATGACAACGTACACGCTACAACTAAACCCAACCATATGAATGACTCTTGCAAACAAAATGAGCACACACGCGCGCACACACACACGCACACACGTACACACACATACACACGTGCACACACACGCACACATGTGTGCATGCGCGCGTGCACATACGTACACATGCATGCACGCACACACGCACGTGCACACACACGCACACACACGCACGCGTGCATGCACACACGTGCATACACACACCCACACATGTGCATGCACGCACACACACACACATACGTGCACGCATGCGCACACACACGTACACATATGCACACATGCGCACATACACACACGCACACACGTGCACACACATACGTGCACACACGCACGCACACGCACGTACGTACACCACACACATGCACACACGTGCACGTGCACGTACACACACGCATGCACACATGTACACACATGCGCGCGCGCACACACATGCACGCGCACATACACACACATGCATACACACACACAATCACTGCGTGAGTCCATTTATGTGAAGATCAAAAAGCCCAAACTCAAGAACAGTGTGAGAAGTCAGGACACCGGTTACCCTCAGGGAGAGACAGTGACTGACAGGGTACACGCAAGGGGTATCTGGGGGTCCCTGAGATTTTAGGTTTCTTGATCTAGAAGTGGTTGTTTATTTAATTTGTGAAAATTCATTGAGATTTATTTGTGAACTTTTCTGTACACATGTTATATTTCAATAACAGAAACTTTTAAAGCCCAGAAGACGGAAGGGAGTGGGAAATGAACATGGAAGAGCAGGAAGAAATAAAAAAACAAAGAGCAAGAAGGGAGATTTGAACCCCCAAATACCAGAAATTACATTAAGTGTAAATACAGTCAATTGTCATACTGCATGCAAAAATAGAGCCAAACCATTTGTTGTTTAAAACCTAAGGTATGGACCACGTTCACAGCAGCATTGTAGCAGCCCAAAAGGACACTACTAGATGGACAGACAGTAGAATGGATAGAACCCCCACAGCAGAATGAACTGAATTGAAACTCAACCGACCGCAGCTGCGTGCCCCACGAAGCAATCTCACCAACGCGGCACTGAGCAAAAGTCAGATGCCAGAGAGTGGACACGCAGGGTTCTTCTTACACAGGTTAATGAATAGGAAATATAAAAATAGCATAAGGCGTCAGGATGGTGGTTCGATGTGCAGGGAGAGAAAAATGATTGGGGCGGAGCAGGAAGGGCGGTTCTGGGCGGTTCTGGGTGCTGCAATGTTGTTTGTCTTGATGTGGATCAGGTTACATTGCTGCTTGCTTGGATGATTCGCTGAGCTATACTATGGCTGTGCGCAATTTTCAGGGTTTTGTTTTTGAAGCCTTAGATAAGGGTATAGCTCTTACAAAGCTGATATCTGCCTGTCTGTGGCAGGGCGTCAGTCACCGTCACACGGCTTCCAGCAGGAGCAAAGGCAAGGAGGAGGTCGCCTCGAGGACAAATTCGCCACAAATACTTACCTTATTTTATTTTTGTTGTGTTGCAAAATAACACAAGCTTATGGTAGAACATTAGGAATATATATAGTAAAATTCGCAAAAGCCAAAAAGAGATTTTAGTATCTCATCCACAGGAGGCCATTATCACAGCTCACATTTTAGTTATTTCCTTTTAGATGTTTCTTCTTTGCAGTTTTCTGGATGTGTCATCCTATAATGGTTTTAAACGTCATCCTTCTGAAATCAAACTCTCTCTTAAGAATGTCACATGTTTGAAAGTCCTTTGTAGGTATCCTTTCTGGAGGACCCACGATGGGTGTACTCTAATTATTATTCTCTTATTGGAAATTTAGGTTGCTCATAATTTTTGTATTTAATAAATGATTTTTGGTCAAAATCTTGTACAGAAATAATTTTCGCCTTATATTTTTAATTGTTTTCCTAGATTAGATTACCTAGGAGGAAAACAACTAGAATATACACAATGTTTTTAACGCTCTTGATAAGTGTTTCCACATCTCTGTTCTGAAAAGTTGTAAGACCGATTTTCAACCCCACTGACACCCACTACTGTTTCTCGTGGAACCCACCACGAACAGATGAAGAGGTCAGAAGTGGCTCTTGTCAGAAAACGGAAGTGACAGCCTTTCATGGGCTGTGTGTCTCCTCAGGTGACCAGACTGTCAGGGCCAGGGCAGCCTTTCTCTGTGGCCCTGGGGCACTTTTCCCCGCAGTTCTGTAATCATCACGTTTGTAAGACCCAAAATCTGAGCGCTCACTGGACACCCCCAGCCAGGTCTCCCCATCACACACACACTCACACATGTTCAGGTGTGTATGCACTGTACACAACACAACACACACATACACACTCCATGCAGGGAGAGTCTCTTAGCGACAACCATTTTAACCCACATTTGTGAACGTCCTGTCCACGCCCGCAGCATGCCATCTATCTTTGCACTTGCATGGGGGTGGCCTTATTAAATTGCTGTCTCAGTATCTGCACCATATTTTTATTATGCTACATCCGTAACACCTTGGGAAGGCATAACCCTATGAATGAAATATTCATTTATCACTGGGCTGACAAAGTTCTTGTTCTCTTACTTCTCTCTATATATTTCTCCTTATCAGCGCCAAAGCACACAGCAAGTGAAGTCTCAGCTATGAAACTTTGCATACACATAATTTAGACTGCAAGCTGTGAAATTCCACATAAAGTATAAGACGGAGGAGGCCTGAAGCACCTCAGATGACACCACGGGGGCCCTGACTGCAGTCTGGTGGGCATCCCCTTTCTGTCTCCTTCTCATTGGCTCATATTTTGCCTTGAAGTCTCTCCTTTGCTCTTTCACCTTGAAAGGGCTCCAGAAACTTCCTTCTGTCTGGGAAGCTTGTTGTGCACAAACATGGCAGCCACCATTCCTGTTAGTCTTCCCACCTTCCCTTTCGTCCACTGCCTCTTCTCCATCCCACCACTTCCGCTCTGTGTGCCCTGAGCCCTGTCCTGCCTTGCTATGCTCCTGGATCACTCTGCTCCAACACAGACAGATTCTGGGCCCGTTTCAATGAACATTTTGTTCTAACGGGCACGGAGGGTCTCTGACCAAGGTGACACATTATCTCCGACTCTCAGGGCAAGCTGCCAGTGATTTCATGACAGCAGCCATCATCCAAGCCAGGGCTTCCAGCTAAAACAGTTAACTCTTGATTAATTAATTTAATCAAGACGTTGCCAACTCATAAACCATTCGGGCATGCCATTAACTCAAAAGACCTCTTGTTGGCTAATTGCTTAAGTGATTTTTTTAAAATTGTTTTAATGACCCGTGCTACAGTTGGATTCTGTGCTATTTTTTTTCTACCAATAAGAGAAGGTGTATGAATATGTTTAAAAAATAAAGTGAAGCAGCTTAGGTTGTTACCTGGAACTTGTGAGATGGACAAATAGATCCACCCAGCAGCTAGCTTACCCTTGGTCCAGTGCTTTAAAGCCACATCAAAAGCTGGATTTCTCCCTCTGCCTATCTTTCCTGATTGCCTTATCTCACACACTCTGCTTGGAGTATGTGTCACAGGGACGTAGGGATCCAGAAGTCAATGAAACTATATGATTACATCACTCTCATGCCCCAAATCTGCCAGCCACAAAATTCCAGGGGGTGGTTCACAGCCTGACAAAAAATAAAAATCTCTTGTTGCTGGATGATACCACTTCTCCTACACACTCCACTATCTCTGTACCCCTCCCCTAATGCTTGTTGCCATGCATCTTTCAGAAAGGGTCCAGGAGGAGTTGTGAGAGGCTTTAATAGACTCATGTATCTGCAGAGGTGAGCAAAGGAAGAACAAGATGGACAGCAGCTCTGATGTGACCTCTGTGTTACCTTGGATCTAATAAAGCAGGAAGTGGGTGAGGAGGGTGAGAGAGAAAAGCAGAGAGCCACAAAGAAAGTACAAGTAAAAGAGAGGAAATGAATGAAAGATATCTAGATAAAGAGAAAGGCTGTAAAAAGATATAGAAAATGATTAAAGAGAAAGAGCTAGAAATATAAAGAGAAAGAATTAGGAATCATGACACAGAAAGAGGGAGAAAATGAGAAATAGAATGTAAAAGAGCGAGAAAAAGAAGCTAAAGATCGTGAGAGCGGAGGAGAAAAAGGATAGTATGTGTGTGGAGGGGGCAATAAAATTACCTAGAAATTTTATTTGTCAAAGTAACATCAATACTCTATTTACTCAGGCTGATGTCAGAGAAAATTCTAAGACTCACTGCTGAAGTCTCTATGTCCTCTCTTATGTTCAAAATATTGCTTAGGTAATGTCTTAATTAATAAATCTTGGCTCAATTTGTACTACACAAGTTCAATAACTTGGCACTTAAGTCATGTAGAGTGTTACTAGCATGACACTGAGCACTTGCTCTGATTTCTTCATTTGTAACAGATGACTTTCACCTTCTGTATCTTGAAATTTTTAAGGCTGCTATAGAAAGCATTTGCTATCTAAGGAGACCCAGGGCCCACTCCCATGGGGGAGAGGACTTGAGCAAGTTTGATGAAGAAAGAGATGTGTTTGGGACGAGTAGCTCAGTTTGGACCAGAAGACCATGGAAAGTACAGTTACCCACATGACATAAATGTCTTAAAGTCCCTACCTCCTGTCATTCCTTTGTTTGTCCTTAAAGTCGGTAACATTTTTCTTACTTAACTTTGAGTTTCCTGGTAGGCTCTAACTTACAGACACTGAAAGAGGTCAATAGGTATGTCTTTAGCCATGGTAATATTCATTGTTCTGAAATCTAATTTTTCTAACATTAAAATTAGCTGCTTCCATTTTTTATTAGTGTTTGCATAAAATAACTTTTTCCATCCTTTTACTTTTAACTTACATATTTATTTATATTTAAATTGATTTCCCACAGGCAGTATATCATTGGGTCTTGCTTTTTTATCCAATCAGACAATCTCTGCCTTTTAATTTGAGGTATTTGGACTATCTATATTTAATGTAATCATTGATATGGTTGGCTTTAAATCACCTATATTATTCATATTGTTCCATCTGTCTTTTGTCTCCTTTTTTCCTGTTTTCCTGCCTTTTTTGTATGAAAATTATATTGTATGGTTTCACTTTATATGCCATTTGGCATATTAGTTGTACTTATTTTATAATTTATTTCCTTCTTACTCTAAGGATTATCACATACACCATTAACTCACCAGTCTACTTTCTAATAATATTAGGCCACTTTAGGTATAGTGTAAGAACCTTGCAACACCGTGTTTCCATTTGTTCCTTCCCATCCTTTGAGCTATTTTTGGTGATGCACTTTGTATACATATGTGATAAATTCTAAAATCTAGTGCTATATTACACTTTAGATAGTCAATTTTTTAATAAAACAATACAAAATACAAATATTTTACATTTACCTTTGTTTTTACTATTTCTGGAGCTCTTCATGTCCATCTGATTTCATTCTACTGCTTCACAAGCTTCCTTTTATATCTCTTGTGCAGGTCTCCTGGCCATGAATTCTCTTTGTTTTTGTTATCTGAAAAAAGCCCACAAAACTTTGCCTTCACATTTGAAAGACATTTTCACTGGATATAAATTTCTTCTTAGTTGACTTCTTTTTTCTTTCAGTACTATAGGGATACGGCTCTGTTGTTCTCTAGCTCGCCTGCTTTCTGACAAAAAGTCTGCTCAATACTCATGTTTTTGTTCCACTGTACTTTATGTTAACTTCTGCTGCTTTTAAGATTTTCCCCTTTATCTCTGGTTTTCATAAATTTGACCATAAACTGTGTGTGCATGTGTGTGTATGTGTAGGTAGTCAGTCGTTTAGCTCAGTTGTTACTATAGTCACCTTAGGGACACAGGGACTTCATTTTCCTCCACTAGTAGCTGGTATTTCTTTTTTCCTTTTGTGATGTCTGTATTATCAGCGGATTTTTACTCAATGTTCCTGCTACCCCCTCAGCTCTCAGTGGTCCCTTTCTTGCTTCTTGCCTACAGTAGACCACCACTTCCTGTTTCTTGGTGTGAGACACATGGTGGAGGCAAGAGGGACTCTCAGTGCTCTGCATGCAGCCTCTGTCTTCTGCAGCCCCTCTGCACCTGGGTCTTGGGAGTGCAGATTTCTCACCTTAGTGTTCTATCCACTGTTATGGTAGGAGTCACATTCTCTCATGGTTTTCTAGATACTAGAAAGAAAAAGATCTCCTATGTGAAGGTTTCTCATTTTAGAAATCAGGTTTTTAATTAGATATTTACACCATTCAACTTTTTTACTTTATCTTTGGTAAGTTTTATTTTCTTATTAATTTGCTCATTTTCCCTAAATTTCTAAAATTTTGCATAAAGCTGTTAATAATATTGTTATCTTTTTTAACTTTAATAACTTAAGTTTGGTAGTACTGTTCTCTTTTTCATTCCTGATATTGCTTATTTAAGTTTTCTATTTTTAATTAATCTCATCTTAGCAGACTTTTCAAAGAACCAACTCTTGGCTTAAACAGTTCTTTTTAATATATTTTTCTATTTTATTAATTTCTGTTCTCATCTAATTGTTATATTCCTTTTGGTTTCCTTGGGTTTAATTTGCTGCTTATTATCTAATTTCTTTGATATATGCTTATTAATTTTCAAATTTTTCTTTTATAATATATGCATTTATAGTTATTAGTTGTTCCCATGCATGGTTTAAGTACATCCCAAAAGTTTTTATATGTAAAATTCTCAATATTATTCAGTTCACATACTTTCATTGTGATTTCTTCTTCAACTCTTGCATTATTTATCTTTCCAAACTAATGAGAATTTTCAATTCATCTTTTTGTTATTTATTTCTAGCATAATTAACTTGTAATCAGAGAACATACCTTATATGATTTCAATTCTTTAAAATTTGTTGACACCTGCTTTATAATCT
Source organism: Lyroderma lyra (assembly GCA_004026885.1). Lineage (NCBI taxonomy): Eukaryota > Metazoa > Chordata > Mammalia > Chiroptera > Megadermatidae > Lyroderma > Lyroderma lyra. Next base: position 74,975 of record PVJL010003722.1, on the reverse strand, counting down.
AGCACATGGTAAATTTATGTCTTTTGAAAAATAGTATAATGTACAGTTATTATTGAGTGCACTGTTTTATATATGTATATGTACACATAGTAATTAGGTTATGTTTATTTCTTATTTTGGTCTATTTTTCTGTATGTTTACTAATTTTTAAAAACACTTACTTTTCAATTACAGCTGACATGCAATATTATGTTAGTTTCAGGTATGCAGCATAGTGGTTAGACATTTATATACCTTACGAAGTGATCACTCTAATAGGTCTAGTACCCACCTGGCACTATACATAGTTACGACAATATTATTGACTATACTCCCTATGCTGTACTTTACATCCCCGTGTCTATTTTAATAACTGGCAACTTGTGTTTTTTAATTCCTTCACCTTTTTCACCCAGCCCTCCAGCCCCACTCCCATCTGGCAACCATCAATTTGTTCTCTGTATCTAAGATTTTGTTTTTGTTTTGTTTGTTCATTTATTTTGTTCTTTAGATTCCACATGTAAGTGAAATCATACAGTATTTGACTCTGTCTGACTTATTTCACTTAGCATAATACTCTCTAGGTCCATGCATGTTGTAGCAAATGGCAAGATTTCACTCTTTTTATGGCCAAGTAATACTCCATTGTATATATGTACCTCTTCATCTTTATCCAATCTTCTATCAATGGACACTTAGGTTGCTTCCATGTCTTGGCTATTGTAAATGATGCTGCAGTGAATATAGGGGTGCATATGTCTGTCAAATTATAGTATTTTGGATTTCTTCAGGTAAATACTCAGAAGTGGAATATATAGCAGTTCCATTTTTAATTTTTTGAGGAACTTCAAACTTTCTCTCTTTATTAGCCTACTTTTAAAATATTTTCTTTTAAATCTTAATTTATACTGTCAATATAATTAATATTATAAATAAATTATTATATAATGATATACTATACTATATTTATATAGTAACATAGTATCGATTATACTGTAGTTATTAATCTAGTATATTAATATAGTATTAAATATACTATATTAATAGATTAATAACTACAGTATAATCGAGACTATATTAATAAATATAGTAAACAATAATATTTACTATAAATACAGTAAATATTATTATATAACTAATACAACAGTTATTATATCAATTGAGAGTAATTTAAGTCCTAGTTTGACACCTGACTTTGCTCAAGCTATATAACTTACAGTGAAAATTTTAAATTTTCTGACCCTGGACTCTTTGTCTTGAAGAATCACCACTTATATGAAGGTTTGGTCCACAAGACTCTCTAATTTTTCACATTAAATAAATGCTGTCAAATTAAGTGTCTCTTTGATTTCCCTTTTCATGGTGTTGGTATTGTTTATGACCTCTCCTGCGTTATGGTGGTGTGGTTATAAAATCTCCCCAACTTTCATTTCCCCAGCCCTAGACTGACCAGATGTACTGTTTGAAATGGGACAGAAAACAATGGTCCTATCTTGTTTCAAATGGTCCGTATGGTCAGCCTTGTCTCACCAGGGCTAAATTCAAGACCACACCTACCATTTGAAATAGGACCGTACTGTTGTTTTCTGTCCCATTTCAAACAGGACGCCCGGTCAGCCTTCCCAGCCCCCATTCCGTGTCCTCACCCCCACCCCACCTCTATGTCCCCTTCCGTCCCATTATAGCCTGCTTCACTCTTAATGCCGACCCTCCTCTTCCAGCTCCTGAGAAACCGAAGGCCCCAACCTGTCTCTGAATGGTCGTCTTCAGTCACAGAGTTCTGGGGTTTAGGCCTTAGAATAACACCTACATTTGGTCCAGGGTGCCAACCACTTTTTCCAATCAAAACCAAATCCTACGTGTCTGTGGTTGGCATTCAGCCCCTTGGTGTTCCCGTAGAAGAAAGCCGGCGCACGGAGCTGCAGGAACCAGGCTGTGCGAGATCCCGGTGTGGGCAGCGTTTTTCTGAAGGAAGTCTGCAGCTACCTACGATGAATAAAGTTCTCTGTTTGGTTTTGTTATTTAATTAAATGGACTTCAGAGGAGAGGAAGCTAAACAAGACAAGCAGGCTGGGACTCACATCAGAACTAACACGAGGAAGGGGGCTCCCTGAGGCAGACACCTTTCCAGCAGACCACAACTTCATTGAGCGCGTCCTTGCCCTGACAAGACTGTGTCCACTGTGGTTTCTTGGAGGTAAATGCTAGAATTCACAGTGACAGCTAATGTAGGGAGAGGCCCCGGGAAGCACAGGTACGAGAGACTTGCCTTCAGTGGGAATTTGGAAACTGCAGCGTGTTAGGACTAAAAGAAACTTCAACAGCCACATTTTATGCCTGAAACCACCGGAAGCCAAAGCGATGTGCTTTGTGTACGTGAACTTTTTCAGGGCGCTTCAGAGCTATATTAGCATTGGGAGAATGTGAGTTTTCCTCACCACCTTCCACCAAGGTAATCTCTTCCCTAGGAACCAAATAGCTCATGAATAGCAAGGAACTTCTCCACATTTGACTCATGGAAAAATACCTCCTAGAAATAACAGAAACCTAGTTGTCATTTCATCCAAACAAAGACACAGCTTTGCCTCGCCAGGGTCCTCTCTCCTAATCACAAGGCGACCAGGGTTCTCGCCTGTGAAATTAGAAGCAATGTCATGCCACCAGAATTTCAAAGTCTTTCAAAGTCTGTTGCCTTTAATTCTAGAGCCCCTGGTTTTATCTGGGCACACGGCCACCCGACTAGACTCCCTAGTCGGCCTGTCAGACTGATGCAAAATTATGCCCAAGTCTGGACACATGAAAGTGGGCAACTATGATCTTATTAAATGTCTGCTTATTCATTCATGATAAGGCCTTTGCCTCGGACAGTCCCCTTCCCACAAGGACACAGATATTGTAAGGACCCAGCTTCAGTGATGCACATGAGGACAGCACCGTCCCAGGGCTGCTTGACGGAACAACCTGGGTCTCTGAAATGACATTGTGGAGCCCAGCCGCCCCACTGCCCCGGGCCTCTGACCTCCAGTCCTTTACACCAGAAAGAAATACGCTTCCGTCTTAGTAAACACACTCTCCTCTGGGTGTCCTTGTGACAGCCGCTGAGCCTGCTCTGCCACTAACACAGCAGGCTCGTCCTGACTTCAGACACCCCGTCTGTGATGTCCTAACTGTGTGTCCTTGGGCAGGTTACTCAAGCATTCTGGGCCTTAATTCCCCTGTTGGTAAAATGGAAATACCAGCATCTATCGTAAAGGGCTTTGAGAAATTAGAGTAAGGCACATTATATACCTAGCACCGTGCCAGGCACCTGGCATGGGCCATGGCACAATAACCACAAAGCAATGTGACCGTCTTCAGCATTGATGAACATCTGACTCTTTACTTTGCTGAAAACTCACCCTTCCAGGGAGGCAGGGGGCAGCCAGTCCTGTTCCACCTCTCCCCCCTTCCTCGGGTCCTCAGGGCCTCAGTCCTGCTGAGACAGAGTTATGACCCCCATCCCATTCGAGTGCCAAAGTCCTTCCCCCTCTAACTTCCAGGCTCCGTCCAGATGGGCTCCTCTGTGTTTCTCCTGCAGACGTGGCTGCTCGGCCACTCCTCCGCCCACCCGCCTTGCCCTCCGCCTACCTGAACCCGAGTAACTTAACATCTGAGCCCAACCCCTCGGCGGTTGTTTTCTCTTCGCTGATGTCCCCTCTTCCTCACCCTCATTTCCTGAGCTCAGCTTCCAGATCATGTTGGCTAGAAAAGTGCTGTGACCTGCCCCTGACCAAGCTGTACAGGTCATGGTGGGAGGCGGCGGCTCTGAGTCAGTCAGACGGGGTTCAAATCCTGGCCGGGCCACGTTTTAGCCACTCGGTCCTGTTCAGGTCCCCTCGCCTCGGTGTGCCTTGGTTTCCAGCCGCCATACGGTTGCTGTGAGGTATAAACAACGCTGTGCAGAACGTCCTTAGAGCGGTTGTACTCCAAAGTACCAAGAGATTCCAGGTGAGCGCTATTCCTCACGCCCCCCAGCCCCCGGCCCGCACGGGCCGGTCCTCACTGCAGCACCGGACGCGCAGGGAGCTCCAGAGCCTTCGAGAAACCCGTGCCTCAGACTCGGAGGAGGGGTGCTTAGCAAGCAGCACCCACTGACAGGGGCACAGCTGAGGGCACCCTCCACTCCACTCCACTGCCTCCACTTTCTAGAGCCTGAAGTTCCCCAGTTATGGGCTTTCTTGGCCAGCAGGCACCCTCTCCAAGCCTTCTGGAAGAGTCTCCAGGAGTGACTGGCCATTTCTTCCCCTATGTAAGCCCCTTCCTCCTCAAGCATGAGAGCTCATTTGCACTGAGAGCCTGGGGCTTTGACCAGCAGGGCAGGGCAGGGGAGGGAGGTGGGTTTAAGCAGGAGTGGAGGCAGACATGAGTAAGACGTTGTGGCGAGGGGCTGAGGGCGGACATGGGGTCATATCACCCACAGCCTGTGCAGAGGGCCCCGGAAGTAGGAGAGGAGCATCTTTGATTTCAAACAGGAAGGAAGACTTCGCATGGAGGGGAAGAAAGAAGCCTCAGGTGCCTGCTCACCTGTGGGGTTTTGACTAACAGTCACTGGTCTCAGCTTCAGGATTTGCCCTGGTCTGTAGGTCAGCTCCCAGATGCTAACCCAACTACTGGTCTTCAGGCCTGAATTTCATCTTGGTCACTTTGTTAACCCTCCTCATGGTAGGCTGACCAGTCATACTGTTTTAAAACAGGACGTCTGGTCAGTCTACTCGTATTAGCCTTTCTCAACCACTGGTAACCATGGGAGCCAGCTAGGCTGGGTCATCATCCACTCCTTACCTGCCTGTCCAGGTAAGCATCTCTCCTGGGCCTCACTCTCAGCCTGACCTCTGTCTGTCTGAACACTGACGGGGGACCCTGTCCCAGGAAGAAGGGTGAGGGGCCAGCATTCTCCTCTTGTCTTCCTTTCTCCTAAGCTAGATGACATCTGTCACCCAGGACCAATGACTCTGGCTGGTCCTGCACTTTATCTTAGCTACGTTACAGCTCGGGTGAATTTTGCTATTATTACTACTGTGACCAGTGAAGTTAATCACTAAGCATAATACTATTTCTTTAGGGAAATAATGCAAGGTCTAAACAACCAATTTTAAATGAACTTTTCAAAAACCTCTCTATGTACCTATTTACAAGGAGGCTAGAAGTAAGTAGGTATCATTTGATGGGTCTCAGTTTGTTAATTTCCGTCCCTGCAGTGTGACAATTAGCATTCAAGCCACACATAACTTCACCCAAGACCAGAAGCTGAAAAATAAATACCACTCAAGCAAGGTTATTTAGGCCCTCCATCAGAGCGACATGCTTAAGCCAATTATTTCTCCAGCAGAATTAATTAGAATATGTCTAAAATGAGTGAGACGTGAAAGGCAGCTTTGCGTTACTTATTCCTTTTAGGGTCGCCTTAGAGCTGGAGCCTTATCCTTAATTTCACGTGGCACGTACCCTCTGGAGAGGGGGGCATCTACGTGTAGCTTTTTAAAATTGGAATCAAGCTATGTTTCTGATTATTTCAGCTGAAAAATAAATTGGGTAGCAGATGAATCACAGGTACGTAGAGAACATCGCAAGAGGAAAACAGGTCCCAGGGAAGGAGTGAGGCCGGGGGAGAGAACGGGGATCTTTCCATCTCCACAGATCTCTCCTCTCCTCACTTAAAAGACTGAAGCTTCCATGTAGATTCAAGAACCTTCTGTCCTCTTGGTTTCCATTGTTTGACTTTGGGGTACATCACCCGGCACCACTCAACAAGAGCAAGTCACCATTCGGGGCCTCAGACCTGCCACCTGTGACGTGGGAACGTGCCCTCTTTTGCAGAATGGAGTTCATGGTTTATGTTGTTGTGACCTTGAAACACTTTAGACAAGTAAAACCAGAGAAATCGCTTTCAGGGCAACCAGCTCATCATTTATTAATTAAAAAGAAAAATAGCGAAAGAGAAAGAAGCAAAAGGCGAGATCAATAACCCATCTGATTTTGAACTGGAGAGGATGTGGCTTCCTCGTGTGCCCCCGGCTTTGTGTTGCAGGGGTCGGACACGGAAAAGAAGAATGAGATGACAGGCACCCCCGCCCGGGTGTGGTGCCGAGCCCCGCCCTTTCTTGCCTGCCCTCGAGGCCTGTCGCGTGGAAACAGAAGTTCTGACTGATGGTTTCCGTTGCAAAGCGCAAGGCGCACTGGGAAATCCGTGTACGGTGCAGGCAGAAGACGCCGTGGTGCTCGCCTCCGGGCGGGAGGGGAAGCGGCCACGGGGGTGTATCTCCAGGAGGTACAAAGCGAACAGCAGAGCAGCCAGCATTGCCTCAGCCTTCCAGGAGCTCTGCAGGTGACGCGAGTGCAGTCAGGTGCCCCCGGTGGCGGGCACCCCTGACAGCCCTGTGGGGCGTGGTGTCTAGGAGCACCTGGCACCAAGCCACACCGGCCTGGAGGGACTTCCTAGGAAACAAGAACTTCCAAAAGGTTTAGAGACAGGGGCCATTTAGAACAACAGGTCAAACTCTCCACGAAACTCTTGGCTTCCAGTTGTAGGAGATTTTTTAAAAAATAGAAAACATTTACTGCATTTAAAACTATTACAGAAAATATACAAATTATTTAGTGTATGTCTCAATGCAGTTTTATAAAGTGGACTGCCCATGGAAAGAACTAGAACTAGGGCATTACAGGCCTTCCCAAGCCCACCCCTCACTGTCTCCTAGTCATTGCTGCCACCCCAAGGAATCACCTCTGGTTTTCGTCACCATCGGTTATATTGGCTGTTTCTCAACTTACATAAAAATTGAATAATGTGGTGTGTACTGTTCTGTGTCTGGCTTCTTTCCTTCACCTTATAATTTGTGTGCTCCAAGTCATGTTGGTGCTAGTAGCAATAATTAATTCATTCTTAATATAAGAATCCATCACAATTTCTTTACCCATTTTAGTACTGATGGAAATTTGGACTATTTCCCGCTTAGTGCTTTTACGAATCCTGTTACAATGAACAGTCTTTTCGTTATTTATTTTGCTTATGTACCTGGGAGTGGAAGTTCTGGGTTATTATAGGAAGATTTCTAAAGAAATCCAGAATGATGTGGAGTCACACAGACCTGGACTGGCTTCCACCCTGCTCTCACTGGCCTGGGACCCTGTTCCCCGTGCCCATCCGCAGAGTCTGTCCTCGTAGACAAGGGGTCGACCAGCCACACCCCCAAAGCCGCTCTGATCTCTCATGTCCCAGTGAATCCACTCTTGATGCATTTCCTTCTCCAGCTCCTGTTCTGTTTTGCTCCCTCTCTTTTGGGTGGAACCACTTTAAAGAGGTGTCAACACACCCTGTCTCCCATTTCTCCCCTCCCGCTCTCTCCTGAACTCCTGGGCCCTCACCACACCCAGGTCACGGGGACCCGTATTGCCAAACCTCCCGCTCATCCCCGAGACCACGCTTCTCTTGGGCAGTCAGCAGCATGGGGCATTGGCCACTGTGCTCCTCACTGTGTCCCCTTCACTGGGCTGTAGTGGTGTCACCGGCCTGGCTGTCCTACTTCTCTGCGCTTTCTTTCTCAGACTATTTGGCTGGTTCAGTTCCCATTCCCCAAACCCTTGGTGTCTCAGAGCCCAGGACTCAGACCTTGGCCTTCCTCTCTTCTGTCCACTCGCTAAACAACCTCCTGTGGGATCGTGGTCTCCAGCACTCTCTGCTGCTGCCACCACCAAATGTCCATCTCCCACCCAGACCTCCTTCCCCGCCTCCAGGCCCATCGACCAAACTGCCAGCTCCTGCTCGCCACATGGATGGCTACTGGCCATCCCAAATGTCACACACCGTGAACTAAGGTCCTGTCCTTCCCTCCCCAAATTAGCAACTCAGGTGGCCTGTCCCCTGCCTTCTAATTCTAAGTGGGCATGAGGCTACGCTTATCTGCTACTGGGGGAGGTGTAATCATTTTACCCAGGGATTGCACAAGCTATTAATGAGGCACCCCTCCTCCACTGAAGGACTGCAGGGGATGGATGGCCACCAGAAGCATGGTTCTGACCCAGAGCCTCCTAAGAGCCCAGGAGGTGTCACCAGCGCTGGCCCTTCTGGAAGTTCCCACTTCCCCCAACGTCACTTTATCCGAATGACGTTTTGGTACTGCCTCCTCCTCCTCCTCCCTGGTTTCCTTCTTTTTGCTGGTGATCCTCAGGGCCTGGCCTCAGCCTCCCTCCCCGCTTCCCGTATACACTGTCTCCGGGTCATCTCGTCCCCTCGCCTGGCTTCCCACAGCTCCACGTACAGGAAATGCGGCCTGACTGTATGTGAAATTGCCGCACACTGAATTTCTCAAAGACCTGATTTACTACGCAAATCTCGGAGCAGATGTTTAGAAACTTGGAAATGGGAGCAGAAAACCACTTAGAGAGGTTGTCTGGTGAGAACCACTCGTGTTAAAGATAACAACAAAAGAAAACAATGATAATATTAGTGCATATTAGTGCATAATATGTTCCAAGCACAGTTCTAAGCACCTTGGATATATACACTCATTTAATCCTCACAGCCACTCTCTGAAGAGGGAGTACTATCACCCCACTTTACAGATAAGGACACAGAGGCCTAGAGAGGTTAAAGGACATGTCCAGTTTCTCTCGAATACTGCATAGCAGAGCCAGGGTTCAAGCTCAGGTAGCCTTGCTTCAGATGCCAAGAGGCCTGAGGTCAGAATGGAATGACCTACCAGGCCTGGGCTTTCCTGCTCTGTCCAGCCCCAGCCCCTGTAGCCCCACGCACCCCTTTAGCCCCAGCCACCTCTCAGGATGGTGACAAACTGCATTCATCTTTCCTCTTCACCTCAGCCACATGGGCCTCCTGTGAGCTCTTCATGTGTCCACGTTCCCTCAGGCCACAGGGCCTTTGCACATGCTGCTGTCTGCTTGGTGTGCTCTTCCTCACCCCGCCCCCTTCCAGTAACACCATTCATCCTTCTGGTTCCTGCTCAGCCTGTGGTCCACACGAGAGCCTTCCTTGCCCTCCCAGGCTAGGGCAAACCTCCCTGCACAGCCCAGCAGAGTCACAGTTTCCTATCTGTTGTCATAACTCAGTTCACACCAGCCTCTCCCACCAGCCTCCGAGCTGAAAGGAGCCTGGTTCGCTTATGGCTGCATCTCCAGAGGCCAGCACAGTGCCTGGCTCCACAGATACCGGAATAAATAGCTGCATGGCAAGGTGGATGGAGCTCCTCTATCCCAAACTAGGCTTTCCTGGGATTCTATGCTTCTGTTCTCCACCCTAACTGAATTGAATGGTCCTAGTAACGGCAAAAGAGACTGGTCTTACATCTACTGGGATGTAGAAAAAACAATCCAATGCCTTTCTGTCTGGTTTAAATTTTGTTTTATTCTCTCCGTAAACCTAGAAAAGTGTTTACATTTCATTGAATTGATTCAGATTGAATCTAAATGAGGGTTAAATATAATTTTCTGAATGCCATTGGGCTGTAATTCCTGCGTCTAAATGAAAAATAACGAGCAGTTGAAAACGAGGCTACGAGTAAGATTTCCTTTGGTATTTTCAAACCCTCCACGTTCGTTACAGATAACCAGATTTGCCACAGAAGGTATTTATGGGTGTACTTTCTGCATTTGTGCTTAATTTTGACCTGGTTTTTCTACAGACACATTCTAGATGTCCATAACTCACTCACCTCGGGCAGCAAAGAGGAACAGGAGGTGTGGGGCAAAATATCTTCCTGGAACCCACCCTGGGAGTGAGGCAGGGCCGGACGCCCTCAGGGTCTGCCCAGAAAGGCTGTCAACCCCCCAGAACCTGCTGCGACAGTCACTCCAGCCCACCTGTTTTTTGTTTGGCGGAAACCGCTGAGGGTAGCACGGTTGGTTGCAACTCAGATGCCAGCTCTGGGGATGCTATTAAACCTCCCTACTGAATGCAAAGTCTCCTGTTAAAAAGCGATCAAAACAATCCTCGCGAACAAGTGGACGATAAATTAATGAACACCATCTTTTCCTTCAGATTGCACCGGGGAAGAAATTAATTACTGGGCGAATGAATAACAAAGAAGGGCCCCTCCTCCTGCAGCCTCTGAGCACTCTGCTGTTTTGTTCTCCGAAATCTAATTTCCATGAAACAGGTCGGGAACGTGCACGTGGCCCGCAGAAACTTAGCAGGCATGCTAATATGAGCGCCATAATTCCGTGGTGAAGAGATCTCTAGAAGCCGGGCCGATGTTTCGGAGGGGCCCAGGATGGGTTCCCCGCCACGGTTAGTAACCACCATGCAGAACGGATGCACGCGGAGCTCCGGGTATTGCACCAAATATAAATTTTCTTTATAGGCACAGACACCGATAGATAAGTACAAATACATAAAATCTTTATTTTCAATAATATAAATCCTATTCCTGGGCCTAAAGTATAAATAAATGTTCCTGGGCAATCCGGTGTCCTTTGCAGTATCCAAGGCAAAGCCCTGTGCGGTGTCACCCGTGCAGCTATTTATAGGGCTCTCGCACTTGGCTGAAGCTGACTCCTGTGGCATGCCCAGGGACACGCGAGAACACCACTGCTGGCCTCCCAGAAGCCCATGCTTCGTGGGCCCTCCTCCCGTCCCCCCACCCTACCCCAGCCTGGACCACAGGAAGCAGGAAGGCGGCCTCTCTTTGGCTTGGGGCAGACATGACCAGGGCTGCTCAGCCTGTCTGGGCAGGACAAGGAAGGCACATCCCTGGCCACGAGCCGGCCCTGCGCTAGGAGAGTGGAGCCTCTGAACAATGCACGAGGTTGGCAGTCGCCACCTGTCTGGAACGAGACTCAGAGGTTAGATTTCTTCTCTCCAAGACAGACGCGGGCACCGGGCTGGCAGAGGCTGCTGATCAGGCCTGACTCGGGGCCCTGCCTCCCGCCAGCACGTCTCACGGCTGCCCAGTCAGTGCCACTTCGTGGTCTCGAACCCACCTCTCTTTCAATGGTCAGGCAGGGATGATACGAGTTTGGGAAGGGGTCAGGATGTGCTCCGGAGGTGGGGTCAGGGAGGAGCAGGTGGCTCCCCGTCCCAGCGGCAGAAGGACAAACTCTGTGACTCCACTCAGACGAGGTCCCCAGAGGAGTCGCACTCAGAGACAGAGAGCAGAGGTGGGTGCCAGGGGCTGGGGGGAGGGAAAGTGGGCAGCTATTGTTTACTGGGGACAGAGTTCCAGTTCAGGAAGATGAGAACGTTATCAAAATAGATGGTGGTGATGGTTTCACAGCATTGTGAGTACGCTTAGTGCCAATGAATAATATGCTTAAAAAAGGTAAATTCATGTTATTTAGGTTTTCCCAGAATTTAAAAGAAACCAATAAGATAGAGACCCTATCATCAAGGTGCTTAGGGTCCCTCTCTGTCCCCTTCTCAGGATCTGTCACCTGCTCGTCCTGCCCCAGCTTGGCCTGCCTCTCTCAGCCAGGCCCAGCTCAGCGGTGACAGGCAGGTCCCCTCCTCACCAAGGGACCAGTTTTAGGTGGGAAACTAGCTTTCCGGTGGAGAGTGCACGGTGGAGAACACACACCTGGAATTGTGACCTTGTAACCTGAAACGATTCGATGTTATTAACTCGTGTTTCCCCAACAAGTTGAACATTCACCAAGGATTTAGGCAGTCAGGTTGCTTTCTAAGGGACCTCCATGATGTTGAGTGCTTCCCTCGGCCCCGCTGCGTGGGTTCCAGTCCCGCTCGGCCCCCAAGCCCCCTCACCTGCCACAGCTCTCTCACCTCTCAACTGGGGGTGATCGCCATCCCCGAGGGTGGTGAGTCTACACGCGGGGAAGCTCCAGCACACCTGAGCAGTCAGGCAGGGCTATCGATGAGAAGAAAGAAAAGGGACCTTGGCTTTTACTCCAGCTTCCGTGGGGCGTGAGTGAGGTGAGCCCTCCAAGGGGTGCAGGGGCGCTGCTGGGAAAGTGTGCTCCCCTCCTCACGGTCAGCCCAGCGACCCCTGGGGCAGGGCCCTTCCCCACCTGGGAGGAGGGCAGAGGACCCTCTCCTCTCCGTGTCCCATCAATCCACGGGAGCATCACGGATTTGTGACAGCCTCCTCCTGTGTCAGCACCCATCCTGCCCCCGAGGGGGAGGAGGGATTCCACTAAGAAGGACCCCTCCTAAAGCGTCAAGCATTGCTGGGGCCCTGCGAAAGGCGTGACCAGAGCCTCAGATCTAATCACACAGGCGGAAGAGCAGGAGCCCAGCCAAGGTGCTGCCTCACAGCCGTGCTTCAGCCTCACGCCCAGGACGACGTGTTCTAGCCCGAAAGGGACAGAAGTGCGGGCTGAACCGGAGGGGGCTGGCAGAAGCGTCTCAAAGCCGCCAGCAGTTGAGAGGCAGGGCCTGAGCACTATTTCGGGGCTGAGGGTGCCTCCGACCTGGAAAATCCACCTGAGTGAACAGGTGGCATCACCCGGAGGCAGATGTTGTATCTGGGAAGCTGAGACGGGGTCTGCTGCAGCAGGTGTGCAGGGGCCATGGCCTCTGCTGCTTTGGGCTAAAGGGAGTTAAACGGTGTTTGGGTGGAGAGGACTGTGAATGGCTGGCTGCTCCAAATCAGGAGCCTGAGGCCTGGAGTGACCCCAGCTGAGCAGTGTCCATCCTGGACCAGTCCTGATGGCCTACCCATGCAGTCACCTGAGACCAAACCTGGCTTTGGTGATGGAGGAGGTGACAGGCCTGCTGGAGACAGAGGTGAGCCCCATCCCGGCTTCCTCTGGAGGAAGCGCACCCCCTGGAGAGAGGCCCTGCAGTGGGACCGGGCCCCTGGGCCGGGGCTGGGCCCCACCTCTTCCTCCAGCCCCCTGGCCTCAGGCTGGCCAGGCCCACAGCTGCTTCACGCTGAGTGAAACGGCTCAGGGGACCCCCTCAACACACCCGCTGGGCAGGCAGTTCCGGTAGGCATTTCCTGAGAGTCCACAGGCAGCCCCTCAGGGCCACACACAGGCCTCCTTGCTCCGCTCCCGGGGATTAGGAAAAATTGGGGTGTATTCAGTAGGGAGGTTTAATAGCATCCCCAGAGCTGGCATCCTCCACTTTGGGGCATCATGGCTGTAGACTCAGAAGGGCTCCAATGCATCAAGCACCCCTGGGGGAGGGGATGAAGGTGAGTTGCCCCCAACACTTGGAAGCAGCTCCAGAGACAAGCAGGAGATGATGGGAAGGTCTTTTGGGGTGGCTGTACCCAGCAACACTTGGGTGCTCCAGTCCCCCTCCGTCTCCTGGTGTCACAAGGAGGTATTGGCACAAGGGTGGGTGAAAGCAGAGACCTGGGGGTACAATCCTGCTCGGCCTCTGGCAGCTTACAGCCTCCGGCAAGTCCCCGAGGCTTGGCTCATCGGGCCACAGAGACACTGCTCCTGGGTTCCCTGATGCACGTCACTGAGGAAGGATTTCACCTGGTGCCCAGTGACCACCTAAGAGGTGCATGTTACTGCCATCTTCTCTGTGACTCTGGCTCCTCTGTCACAGACTCGAGTGAGTTTTAGATGTCAACTGGTCCATTGTTCTAGAAAACAACCTGACTGAAGAAGGCTCCAACCATTGTTCCTGGAGAAAGCCGTGGAGAAACCACCGACCTAGACAGAGGTGCTGCGGACTCAGCAATGCATCGGGCTGGAGCCGGTGGGCATGGGGCGGGCGGAGCTCCCTCTGCCTTGGGCCTGAGTGGTGAGGGGAAGGCGGCCCAGGGAGACCCGTGGGCCAGAAGGTGCCAGTGAAAATATCTGGAAGCACATCATGCCTCAGTGTGCGCAGAGACGACCACAGGAACTGACAGGGAGCTCGGGAAAAGTATCACTGCCTGGGGACATGGATGGGACGCTAGGGACAGAAGGCAGCTTCAAGGGGGGCCACTCGGGGGCTTATTACTTGTCTGAAACTTGGGATCCATGCACTTGCGAGATGCCATTGCTTGTCACCGGTGACGGCTGCGGTCCGGGAATTAACTTTGCTGCCGAGGGTCAACTCAGCCAAATGAAGGCAGAGGGCCGGCTGGGGTCGCCGGCCAGGGCCCGGCCGGCGTGGTGGCCACACTGCCAACTAGTCCGGCTTCTGACAGCGGCTCCCAGATGAACAGACAGCAGACGCCAAGGGGAGGCTGCTGCAGGGGAGATGTCACAACTGAGCAGCCTTCAACACTGGAGACTTTAACACCAAGACCTTTCATCGAGAGTCTTCTCTTACAAATGGACACGCGAGCTCGTGGTAGAGACAGAAAAAGTAGACGAGGAGTCAAAGGTCGCCTCCTTGCTGTCCAGAGGTGGCTTCTTACAGCTCCATTTGTTTTTCAGGCACAATTTAAACTCTTTTCAGAAGATTGGGACCCTCTTCGATGTAGATTTTTGTGATGGGCTTTTTTATGAGGGTATCTCTTTTTCATTAAAATTAGAAAATATATTTTTAATGGCTACATGCCACTCCACTTTATGGCTCTGTATCCTTTATTTAACTACTTGCTCACTGTTGACCATTTAAGGTTGTGCCAATGTTTGCAGTAATTAACATCCCAGTCGCTATCTTTCCGTGGAATTCTTTGCTTTCGTCGTGGTTTCCTTAGCATGCCTTCCTCGGAGTAGAGTTACTGGGGCCAGTGACCTGAACCAGGAGAGCCTCTCGCCCCCGCTACTAAGCTGCCTCCGTGGAGTTCCACCCCCACCATCTCTGCTATGGTGGTTGTTACCTCGTGGCAGGATCAACGTGTAAGTCAGCTGGTGGAGGTGGGGGTTTTACGGTGCCATGTTCTGGGCCTTGGACTTGCTGGGTAAGACTCCAATTAAGAATGAAGCTAAATGAACTCAAACTGTTCACCCTGGCACCGTTAGGTTTGCACTTTTCACCTGCCTGGGAGCGAGAGAGAGGCCGGATGCGCTAAATCTGAGTCAGCTTCCCTCCGGGTTTCATGCGTGCATGGGGCGCTTTCGAGCTCTGGACCTGGGATCTTGGAGGCTGTAAGGCTGCAGGGGGCTCACCCCAGGGGATCCAGAGCACCTTGCCGCCCCCCTCCCTTCCCCTTAGCTGGGAGCTTCTCCAACACACTCAGCTCAGGAGGGGATAAGTGTGTAGAAGGCCTGGACCAGTGCTATGCAAGAGAAATTTTGAAAGAAGCTGAAAGTAGGCTCTCCAACACAACAGAACAAACATGCACACAAGACTGTATTCAGCTCATCAATTAAGGGGGAGCCATGAAGTCGGCAATGCATTTGAAGTACTGAGATTTACGTCGTCCCTTGGGATGGATTTAATGTTTGAGACAATCCGATTAATGTCCTACAGGGCCATGAATCAGTGGTTGTGCCTTTTTGCTGGACAGGAGTCATTCTCATCTCTACTGGACAAACATCTACAGTGCAACATGGAAGGAAGTTCACAGAATCCGAGCCCTGCATTAATAGTAAACGGCGAAGTCAAACAATGGCTCATCCTCCCAGAAATGTAGGCTCCTTGGGTAGGCTTGTGAAACCAAGCTTCTGGTGACATTGGAAGCACATGCAGTCACCCTCTTGGATGACTATTTCCAGATGGTGGATACTTTTTGTACCACAAGCTTATAACCTGCAAACACAACTTAAATCATGCACCCTGCCGTACCAGCTCTGCAGGCAGGCACGTCTATGTGCGAAAGCTCCCCTGGAACATTCAGGAAAACACTTACCAAGCCAGCAAGGACTCTGCCTGGAATCCCTGTGTGGTTAACTGAGATGCATGTAGGCCTTGACTTTCGGTTTCTGATGTATTTACGTGTCTCGTATAGAAAACCACCTTGTAAACGTTCTGATGACAGACTCCAGGACTTACAAATCCACAGACCTCTAGAAATGTAGCCACTTTGGAAATTTTTAGCCCAATCATCGCATTTATCAGGTAGCCTGTGCCCCAGCTTTGTTAAGGGACTTGCCTAGCTCCATCTGGCTAGGAGGCACAGAACCGAGGGAAACGCAAGACCCCTGGACCCCTGCCCCGGGGTTTGCCCAGTCTTCTTCCTCCACCCCAGGCCAGCTCTGGGTGCACAGTGTACACACGGGTGAGCTGGAAGGGTGGATAGATGGATGGGGACACATACAGATACACGGGTGGATGGGGGCGGGGAATGGGTGGGTGGATTCATGAATGCGTAAATGGATACACGGGTGGGTAGATGAGTGAATGAGTGAGTCAATGGATGGGTAGACTGATGGTGTAAATACAATATTGATCTTTTTCCTTTTAAAGAAGAAAATAACCTGTGACCACCAATACAGCTATTCCCTCTTCGGGACGGAGAAAAGTCATGGATCCTACTTTACAAAATGTATTGCCCACCGTCCGAGCCTCGCATTTATTGCATTGAGGACACTGAGCCTCACAGGAGGACGGAGGAGGTGGCTACAGCTTTATCCGTTCGCGTGGTTCTCAACCCTGGCAGCACACTGAAATTTCCTGGTATTCCTGGTACCGGTGTGTTCCTGGGGCCAATAATCAGCACCCCAGGAAGGGGCCCCTGCGGGCAGTGACCGCTGATGACTGCAGGGAGGGGATGGCCAGGAAGTCTGGGGCCCAGGACCAACGAGGCCTGCCCCTGACGGGGAAGCACCGCGGTGCCCGGGGTCACTGGGACTTGGCGCTGTGCTCTTTCTCCCTGGACTCAGAACCGGCCAGCCCACTGACAGTGCCCTCCTTCAGGCCTGCACGGGTGAGCCGGGAGGCCCACACCCCGCAACGGGGAGCCGCCGGCCACCCACCGCGCTTCCCGGGCGGCAGCCTCCCAGGAAACAGGCCGGCGCTGCGGCCTGAGGGCATTAGCCACCAGCTGGAGCCCGGCGACGACCTCAGCTGGAGGGGACACTGGTTAGCTTTTAATCTGTACTTACATCCTCCTAAGAAAAGAAGAGATCCCCACGGAGCTTACCGCGTCATGGAGACTGCCTGTAAGAAGCAGACGTGTGACCGCGTCTGGCTCTTTTGTGACACCACTTGGAAGCCACTGTCCATTATGTTATTCGGCCACCTAAAAGGGGCCTTCACGTCACATCGCTGTTAGAGACAATGACAGGGAAATGTTGCCTCCTTTGAACGAGTGGGGCAATCCTTTTCACTGGACACTTAGTGCCATGTTGTGCTCTTCCATCGAGACAAACGGCCACTTGTACTGCGAAATGACGTCCATCGGTCCTTGCCGGTCCAACCCGCGGGAGAATGAGGTTTAGCTCTCCTGGGCTCGGCATCTAAACCTCGGCTGTATGGGGCTTGATCTCTGTCTCCTGAATGTTCTTCTAGACAAGCATTTAATGAGTGTCTGTGGATGCTGAGTACATCATGTGAATCATGTCACGGAAACAGGGCCAGAGGCAGCCCACCAAGTGGGGGCGCGGGGTGGGGTCACACACCTGCACAGTCGGTGCACTGCGCGTTACCTGTTTTTACAGCCCCCCACGCCACTCCAGTGGAGGCAGCTGCTGGCTCAGGGAAGAGAGCTGAGGCCCACTGCCCATCCTCACGGAGGCCAGGGGGACAGGGAGCCCCCAGCCCACCCCACTCCCCTCTGCATCTCCCTGTCCTGCAGAAACATGGCTTTGCTGGGCTGCCCCGAGGCAGCACCAGGCCTACATCTCACGGGGCAAATCCACGAGGATGAGGAGCTGGGTCTACCCTGGTCCAGTGCGCTCTGGCCACAAGGCCTGGCATGACCTACAAACAGGGTGCCCGGGCAGAGGGTGGACGAGGGTGACAGGCCGAGTGCTCAGTGTCTCAGACATCCCTCACAGGACTGTCACACAGATGGGCTGAAGTCACGTGAAGTGTGGGCCCAGGGTGTGGCCCAAAGCCGTGGCTCCGTCCAGGGGGTTATCTTTGGACGGTGTGGTTGGTCTGGGTGTAGTTCTGGGCCTAGACGTGACAGAGGCAGTGAGAGCATCACTGGCATTGGTTAGGACATTTGGTAACTTTTTCAAACGAAAAACGTCATCAACTTTACATACAGTAAGCTGCCTTTGAAGTGTGTAATTTGACGAGTTTGGACACCATCGTCTTAGCAGAGCACACCATGTCACTCCCAAAGGCTCCATCCTGGCCTGTCCCCTGTACAGCCACCCTTCAGCCTCCACCTCGGGCAACACCCAGTCTGCTTCTGTGTCCAGAGCAAGCTTGCTCAGCCCTCGGCCTGTGGATTTCAGACAGGGACTCGGGACAAGCCCTGGACAAGCCGGTGGCGCCTCGGCAGGTCTGTCATCTGTGCCTCCAAACACAAGGGCTCGGTTTCACTCCTGCCTCCCAGAAGGCAAGAGCTGAAGCAGGAGTGACTGGCTCCAGGGCGTGGAGGCGGGGGAGTAGGAAGGACCCAGGTGGCAGCGCCCTAACTGCACATCCCAAACCTGCCAGCACTCCAGCACAATGTGACACCGGATTTGTGCCCCTCCAGGCACTTAACGCTGGGGCTGCCAGAACCTGTGACTTTAAAAATAGGAAGAGAATATTATTTTTCCCAGTCACCATTTAGAAGTCAATAAAGCTTGACTTCACTCACTAAAAATTCCGTCGCCGGGCTAAAAACAAACTGAAAATGTTTGATTCTGATGGAAAACTCTTCGCAAATGAATAGCGTGGAGCCCAGAGCTGCAGAGTGGGACAGGTTGGGGTGCTCAGGCTGCAGTCACCTTGCCCCATGCTTCTATCTCAGAGATGAGCAAACTGAGGCTGGGACACGATGGCTGCCTGAGGCAGGGTCCTCTGGTGAGGGTGGCAGAGCCCAGGCTAGGCCCCAGGGTCCCGACTCCCAGGCCTGGGCTCTGTCCACCACCTGTGCTTCTCAGAGGGGACACAGGTTCCCCAGGACACAGGAGGTGGTGAACCCAGGGCCACGTAGAGCTCAGGCCACACATGCCACACCTAGTGGTGTCATTTCCACCTGAAGCGTTTTAGGGAAGACACAGGCAGTAAAGCAAAACGCGGAGGGATCTATCGAGTAGAACAAAATTTAAAGTTAACACAAAATTGAACAAATCAACTCGGGCCGTGCAGTATGGGTCAGTGTGGGCTGGACCCGCAGGCCCTGGGTTGCGGGGGAGCCACTTGGTTGGGGTGACACGGGTGGAGATGGGGGATAGGTACGGCATTCTGCCATTCCTCATCAAAACACAGCTGTTGGCACCCTTAGCATGGAGGCGTGCGCGTTGTTTGCTTCAGCGAACATTAGAAAGGGGGGTGAAGGAAGTCTTCGTGGTCCCCTCCCAGCACATTGGTGTGTTCACCAACCCTCACTGTTTCGGTATTTTTCTTAAAACGTCATTATATAGGCACGATTGATTAGAATATTGACCAAGAGACTGAACTCCACGTCCAGCCCCTCTCCCAGGAGTCAGGGGCTGGGCCTGGAGGTTCCAGCACTCTAATCAGGTGCTTGGGTCTTCTGGCGACCAGCCCCCACCCAGAAGCTCTCTAGGGTCTCCCCTCCACACCCTGGGCTGAGTCACCCCGTTAGTATAAACCCGGGTGTGATGGAGCCAGGGTCGTAGGAGCTTCGTGTCAGGATCCAGGGACGAAGACCAAATATACTTGTTATCACACCATGTGCCCGCACCACTGCAGGGAGAAGTCTGCTGGGGGGACCAGGGCCTGTCATTCCACATTT
Source organism: Lyroderma lyra (assembly GCA_004026885.1). Classification (NCBI taxonomy): domain Eukaryota; kingdom Metazoa; phylum Chordata; class Mammalia; order Chiroptera; family Megadermatidae; genus Lyroderma; species Lyroderma lyra. The sequence continues at coordinate 55,356 of PVJL010003722.1, read as the reverse complement.
ACTGCCCTTGGACTCTCCTGTGACTCAGTTACCATACTGCACACCCTAACGTTGATGACTTAACAGGGCTCCATCATGGTCGTGTGGACCCTTGTGTCACCCGATGTGCAAGCCGCGGACTGGTCTGAGCACCGCCTCGGGGCCCAGACGCCTCAGCCTCAGCAGGATGCTCTGACATCTCCGAGGACAGGGTGATCTTTCTGCAGCTGGGTGATGTCAGTCACTTCCCTCTTGTCCTGGGGGAGCACTCTATTTACGGCGAGCATCTCCTGGACCTCACGTTGACCTTTCTCAAGACAACTGTTCTCACATGGCAGAGGACTTATAACTGAGAAAAATTGGAAAACAAGCTCACGGTAAAATGAGCTATGATAAAATATCAAGTGTCACATTTTCAGCCACTTGAAGTGATGCTTAACTTCTAATGACATGGAAAGTGTTCACAGTGTAATGTGAAGTCAGGCGTACACAAAACAGGCTGCAGAGGGACGCGCCGACGTGTCAGCTGTCACCCCCGGGCGGCGCTCGTTTTCTTCTCTGTGCTTGTCTTTCCTTTCTCCTACAATGATCATGCAGAATTTTTATCATCAAAAAAATATCCGTACGAATACATTATTTCCTTATAAAAATGCAACCCAAACAGAAAAGTTCCTGGTGTGTCCCTGGCCTAGTCCCGGTGACATGATTTCACCTCTGGTCTCTGGACGCCCGGTTTCCCTCTCGAGCCCCCAGGGGCCCTCCCACGTGAGTGCCCATCACTGAGGTCACGTCTGCCCCCCCACTGCCTCCTGGCCTCAGAGAAAGCCTGCTAGTGGCCTTCACTTGCTCCTAGCCCCAGCCCCTCCTCCCGACCAGTTTGGCAAACTATCCTCAGAAACTGTTTCCACTAAATTCTGTCACACCAAGGTGGACGACCGTGAGGAAGCCGGACATTTAAGGAGGAAATAAGTCCACGAAAGGCCATTGCATTTTCATGATAAATTCACAAGTATGTCTAGGACTAGACCATCAAATGTCACCAGAAAGCAGCTCACCCACTGACAAACGGTACTGCAGCAGGCCAAAAGCCCATAACACACCTATTCCCATCAAGACCTTATTTTCACAGGTAATTTTCCCCCTTAATCAATTCAGGATCATGTTCAACAAGCACGTGTTGGGCGTCTACTGTGTCCCAGACCCTGGGGGTGAAAAGAAACCACTTCATTCACCGTAATGGCAGACACAGTATGCACTAAGTAAATGGGTATTGAATGAAAACAGTCAACAAGGAAGTGGACTTACCTGAGCCCATCCATATAGTCAGAGACAAGGGCAAGACTAGAACGGGAATCTCCTTACCTGAGAGCCCAGACCTCAGGCAAAACGTTCAGCACATTGAATGTCACGGGCCCTGCCACGCGCCTCATGACTGAGTGACCTTCCTGGCAGCTTCCCTCTTCCTTCTGGCCAGCACCATGCACTTGCATTCAAATGACCCAGCCAAGGGACTTCTTAGGGTCCTTGTGAAGATCACGCACTCGAGACGACTATTGACTATTTAGTAAGCGTGTGTTCTCCTGAGCCTTCACATCTCTAAGTCAGTGGTTCTCAAATAGGGGTGGGGGTGGGGGGTCCTCCAGGTAGGCTGAGCAGACCTCACCCTTTAAATGGGACAGAAAACAACGGTACATAGGGTCGGCCTACTGACACCTTGAATTTAACCCAGTGAAACGAGCCTGACTGACGAAAGGTTACCATTTGCAATGTGACAGTACCATTGCTTTCTGTCCCATTTAAAAGGTGACGTCTGCTCAGCCTCCCCCAGGGAACACTTAGCTATCAGGGTGCGGAGGTATTTTTTGTCGTCATAACTTGGGGACAGTGTGCTGCTGGCATCTAGTGGGTAGAGGTCAGGGGTGCTAAGTAAACATCCTACAGTGCATAGGACAATCCCACCGCGGAGAATTTAGTCCAAAATGTCAAAAGTGCCACTGTGAGAGACCTGCTCTGGGCGAGATGCCCGAGATGCCTTTACAGTCCCTCGGCCGACTTTGCTCTGGTCCCCCCCACCCCACAGCCCGTGAATCACTGTATTGAAAATTCCCTGACAACAGGCAGCCCAGAGCTGACCGCTGTGTCCCAGGGCAGTGTCACGAGTGCTGGGCACAGCGGGCCAGTCCCTGGGCTCTGTGGGGCCTTGGGCGAGGTAATCGGTCCCACTAGGCTTCAGTTTTCTCATCTGTAAAATATCCTAAGTAGTGAGAAATCGTGGTACAAGTATAAGGCAGCACGTACTTTTTATATGGGGAGGATTAATGCAAGGACCCAGGTGACACCCTTCAGGCAAGTGCTGCCCACACGGAAGGCTCAGAAAGTCTCGCTAGTAATGACAAGGCTGCAATCTACCCAAAGGTGGTGGCTGCTCACTGCAAACAAATATCTTGATGAGACTTTCAAATGCCAAGTTGAAATCCTTCACCTGAGAAGCAGTTCTGGCCATCAGCCCTGGGGGTGAGCAGAGGAGGAGTGGGCACCAGGACCCACCCGACATGGTTTCTAGCTGAAACCACACGCGCAGCAGTCACCTGGAATAGTCCTTGTCCTTCTAAATTTAACTTTAAATTAGAAACTCAAACACATTTCTGTACGGCTTAATGCATGGTAGCGGAAGTCCTTTGTGCCATAGAGGCAGCGGGGCATCCGCTGGGCCGGGGAGGGCCGGGCCGCGGGGCCCTGAGGCCCAGTCTGTGCCTCCCGGGAAGCAGCCCCCTCCCCGTCCCCCACAACACTGCTGAGGGCCCCCACGCACTGCGCCTGACCTTCATTTCCTTGTCGGCCAGCTGCGCAGGGAGGGGCGCTTCCCGAGCATGCGCACCGTTACTGAACAGAAACTCATGTTTCCAGGCCGAGAGGAGAGGTGCAGCGGGCCCTTTGCTACCGCGACCTTTGATGCGTGTATTGATTCCCAGCTGGCAGAGTGCTTTGCACCCATTATTGCGTCCCCTGGTCCCCGTCTCCCTCTGGCTGCCAAGGGCAGCTGCTTACGGGGTACATGCGCTCGTACCGCCTCCGTTATTGCCCGCGCTGAGCCCACGGCAGGGATCGTTCCGGCCGTGAAGTCAGTAACATCAGAGCTGGAACACTGAGGAAAGCCCAGGGCAGCTCTCTGATGCTTAGCCCACCAGCTGCAGCAGAAGCCCCCCACTGCCACGCCCCGAGGGCCCGTGGCCCAGCCGTCCCCCTTCCTCAGGGGAACGATGAGCTCTGGGTAAACCCACCAGCGAGCAGGGAGAGCTCCAAGGCGACCTGAGCATCCACCTTCTTAGGCCAGGAAACCGAGGCAGCTGGCCAACTTTAAACGTGATTGGGGCCTTAGCCTGGAGTGGGGATCGGTCTGCTGAGACTAGTAGGGGAACCATGCTCAGGAACCCCTGAACTGTGAGAGGACCCCAGTAAGTATGCAAACTTGTCTTCCACGTTCTATGGGCTGTGGACCCTGTGGGCTCGACCGGGTGTCAGCGGGAGTGCCCTTTGTGGACTCCTGGGCATCCCCCACACTTTAGGATGTGACCTTCTTAGAGCAAGGCCTCTGTGCACTCCCGCAAAAGCTTGCACTGTCCCCGTGACGCCTCCTCTCCTGCAACCTCCTCCTTTCCTCCCTCTCCTCCCACCCAGAGGGCCACGGTCACTGACTGTGGGAAGATACAGGGACAGCGTGGACGTTCTTAAGGCTGTGAAACCCGATTCCTTCTTGAGCCAAAGTCCGTGAGGATCACACCTCCTTTCTCTTGCAATTCTTTCCGCTCCCTCGAGTCAATCACTTCTTTGTTTTTTCATCTGACACATTTTTCCATGTCCCAATAGTTACTTGTGCCCGCCAAATAATCCCACGCCAGTAATATCCTCTGTACTTAAATACAGAGGTTTCATATTTTATTTTTTATTTTTACTTCTCCCAGAGAGCTCTGAGCCCCTGGGTCACCCGTGGCCTACGTGCCGGGCCATTTTCCTCTTCTTGATTAATTTCCTTCTTTTGCTGAAGGATATCTTCCCAAGGAAAATACAGAGGAGATGAAAATATTTGAGTCTTTGGTTTTCTGAAAATGCCTTTCTCCTATGTTGCCCTCAATTCATAGTTTTCCTGAGGGGAGCGTTGTGGTTGAAAGTCATTGTCCCTCAGAATATTGCAGGCATGATGTCATTATCTTCTTTCAGTTTTGTTATTAAGAAGTTCAACGCTAGTCAGATTTCAAGGCCTTTGTGTATCACACTCACACACCTACCACACCTAGAAGCGTTCACGAGTTTGTTTATGCCTGGTAATCCTAAATGATGACGTGACGGCCCCCCGTTTTTAGGAATTCATTATTATGGGTACCCTGTGTCCTCTTTCAACTTAGTTTTCTGCCCTGGAAGTTGTTTTGCTTTGATTTTCAATATCACAATATCGTGGTTTTGATCATTTCTTCTCCACCAGCTTCTCTGTAGTTTCTCATCGGACGGAGCTCCTGGATGGCCCTGACCTTCCGGCCACGGCTTTGTGTTTGTCACTCAGTCCGACCCTTTGGAATGTCTCCCGAACTTTATCCTTCAGTCCTGCTAATGAAGTTTTTACATTCACATTTCTACTTTTTATATCCTAGTTTTCATTTCCAAAAGGTCTTTCACATTCCCTAAACATACTAAGAGGTTTTGTTGTTGTTTTTATTGTTATTGTTTTATTTTCTGCTTCCTGCATTACCTGTGTTTCCTCACGGCTCCTTTCTTTCTGTTTCTTTTCTTTTCTCTCTCTGGTATTGAATACTTCCCTCAAATATTGCTTCATATTAAAAATTCAGACAACAAAAAGCTGGTTGTGAGTTGTGGATACGTGGCAGGGCTTGAGCACGAGGCCTCTCTCTCCACAAGGTGCCTGGGGATGAGCCATGTTTTTCGATGGAGGGGACCCCAAATGTTAGCACCCGTCTATCTAGAGAAAGGTCTTTTCCTCTAGTCTCCTACCTAGCGACGGCAGGGGGAGCAGTGTCTGGCCACCAGCTTTCGAGAAGGATCTAAATGAGCTTCCATCCTTTAATCTGCTTCCCCCCATACCACGTGCCACACCGCGGCTTTCCCGGAGTATGAACCCCCCACCTCTCCCCGGGCAGCGGGCTGCGGGAGGGGCGCGAGGAGGAGTGGGGGTTTAACCAGCCGCGTGCAGATCTCCTCGAAGCCCCACTCCACACCTCACCCCGTCCTCTGCGGGGCTCCACGCCTCCCAAGTCCTGGGACTAAACGCCCACACGTCCTTGAGTCACTATCCTTCATTATTAGTTGACAATTATTTTTCAGCAGCTCCATTGGTTGCTGTTCAGAAACACAGTTTCACACGTGACACCAACTGCTGCTGAGGAAGCTGCTGGGGACATCACGGAGCTGCCTTACCCGCTGCAGCTGGGGGGCCACCGTGTTGTGGTCTCATGCAAGCTCCTGTTTGAGCCACATTTGATGTCTTTGAGGGTCCAAGAAAACTCTCTACCGAGTGGAGCTGTGTGACTTCACGTTTCAGAAATCAAAGGCTGAAGTTCCGATAAAAATGCTGCTCACGCAGCCACTTAGCATTAAACTTTCAGCTCGATTTCCTGAAGCATCATCAGAACCACAAAATGGAAAAAGTAATCATTCTTCTAGAATCACTGCAGGAACTGGCTGGAAGTGCCTGCTGTTTGTAAATTCACTGTGTCAGCCTGAAAGCGGCCTGCAACAGCGCACTTACAGGATTAAATGTGATTATAAACTCGAAGCAGGTCGGGCTGAGCGAAGGGTGGGCCATGGGGTGCCCTGCGGTGCAGCCCGGCTGCATCTTGTAGGAACTGCGGGTGGGCAGAACCAGAAAAGGGCCCTTTCTTCAGCATTCTGAGGTGACCACAGAATGCTTGGGACACCTGTTTCCAGTTACACGAGGTCGGACAATTAAGTTCACGAACTCATCCTAGAAAAAGTGCTGCTTACCTCATTGCTGAGTATCACTACGGTCACCTTCAAAGTACTCCCCTTGGGAAGCTATGCACCGACCCCAGTGCCTAGTCCACCCTTCAAAGCAGTTTTGGAACTCTTTTCTGGAATGGCCATCAGAGCTGTCATATCACCCTTGATGTTCTGAATATTATCAAAATGTCTTCCTTTCAATATTTCCTTTATTATTGGGTAAAGAAAAAAAATCATTGGGGGCCAGATCAGCTGAGTCAGGAGGGTGTTCTAAGACAGTTATTTGTTTGCTGGCTTAAAACTCCCTCATAGACAGTGCCGTGTGGGCTGGTGCATTGTTGTGATGCAAGAGCCATGAGTTGTTGGTGAAAAGTTCAAATCATTTTTGTCGAACTTTTTCATGCAGCTGTTTTAGCACTTCCAAGTGGCAAACTTAGTTGACTGTCTAGTTGGTACAAATTCATAAAGAACAATCCCTCTGATATCAAAAAAGGTTAGCAACATTGTTTTGACTCTTGATTTGGACAGACAGAACTCTTTAGGTCCTGGAGAATGGGCTGACTTCCATTGTGCACTTGGACACTTTGTTTCAGGGTCGTATTGTTACACCCATGATTCATCACCAGTGATAATACACCCCAAAACATTGTCTTGCCTCTCCAAAAGGTCTTGGCAAACTTTGACTCTCCTTTGTTTTTGTTCATCAGTGAGCTCCTTCGAGACCATGTTTGCACACACCTTTCTCATGCCAAGATTTTCAGTTACAATTTTCCTAACTGTTTCTCTATTGATGTTTACTTGGTCTGCTCTGCTTCTCACAGTCAGCTGACAGTTTTGAGACACAATTCAATAAAGTTTTGCAATGTTTTCATCAGTTCTGCTTGTTACTGGCTGCCCCGATGTTTCTTCATCAGTGATGCTTTCTCTCTCCTCAGAAAAGCATTTAATTTATTTCTACACTGCTGTTTTCTTCATGGCATTATCCCCCTAAACTTGGACTAACATGCCCCTGACTTCCACTCTTGTGCCAAGTTTAATATGAAATTTAATGTTTGTTTGTTGCTCTAATTCAAGCTCTGACATTCTCATGATGCCACACAAAAATATGCCACAACAACAATGAATGCCACTCAGCAAACCACCACCATACGTCGACATGAACACAGCCGTGAGACACAGGTATGTGATAGATTACGACTCCTTCCCAAGTGGTTTGTACAGTGCTGCCAACGTATGTGCTCAGTGGCAAGTTAGCGAACTTAATTGTCCGACCTCATATGTACATGTATGTGAAAAGTATATTATTTTACAAAAATGAAATAATACTGTAAATACAGTTTCATGGCCTGTATTATTTACTTGGCAACACGTTGTGAAAATCCATGGATACCATTTAAAATGCATTTAGTACTTGCGCTATATCCCACCGTACTATGACAGCTTGTTTTACCCATCTAAGTAGGGTTTGGCCAATTATTATGATAAACAAGTCTGCATGAACGTCGTCTGTGGAGCACCCCAATATCCCTGCTCCTGATGCAATCTAGTCCCTCTGACAGCTGTTTTTATACCATAAGAAAGACACAATTTTTACAATTCTTAGCTTTAATAATACCATGTGCTGGAATCAGACATAGAAACCTGGGCTACTGGTTGGTCAGGAATTTGGACGAGAGGTCTGAGAAATAGGGACAGGATAAAGAGCCAAGTATGTTTCCAACACTTTCTAAAACATAACATCCCAACCCCTCACTTTATAAAGAGGAAGCTGAGGCCCAGAGTACAGAGCCAATCTTATCTTTTTGTCTGACATGAAAGCTTGGAGAAACCATGAAGGTGTAGGAGCCTCGGCAGGTGGGGCAGGAAAAGATCCAACGTTGAAGGGCTAAGGGCGGCCGTGACCCAGAAACGATCTGTGATTTGCATGGGAACTGTGCTGACCAGATGCACCATTTTAAACAGGACAGAAAACAACAGTACTGTCCCATTCCAAACAGTATGCGTGGTCAGTCAACTGACATGTTGAATTAGCCCAATGCAACTAGGCTGACCATGCACACCATTGAAACAGGACAGGACCATTGTTTTCTGCCCTGTTTAGAATGGGACATCTGGTCAGCCTACTGGGAGCACATGGTGACCAGCACTCCTGGGAGCCTCAGCCCCTTCCCAGGTCCCAGAATGAACCCCTGCAAAGTGTTTACATACTCATATGTTTTGATAAAATTGGACAAATTAAGATTATTTTCGCTCCCTCCCTTGAGGAGGGTCCCCCAGTTGTTTCCTGGTTCAAGCCCCACAAACTTCGTGGAGATGCTGGAGTTGCAATTTCTTACCTGAGGCTGAGCAGGGCCGCGAGGCCCTTGGGAGGGGCCTGCCGGAGAGGCCCACTTGCAGAGCAGAGCAGAGCAGAGCTCGTGCACGCTACGGTCGGAGGCTAATGGCCCGTCCGCCCCAACAAAGGGCACTGCTTAGACTTGGCTCTGGTCTTCACAGACCCTCACTGCAGCTCACGCCCGGATATAAGGACAGACTGCACGTGCCTTTGAAATGAGCCCAAACTGCCACCATGTCACATTTCCCAAAGGGCATTAGGCTACTATTCCTGAATTCAATAGTAAATAACGGAGAATAAGGTTGAGGAAAAAAAAAAAAACACCTTGTTTTTAATGTCACATGACCAAAACCCTGGCTCCTGGTTGGTTGATGCTCACAGGTAAAGACAATCCAGGTGGCTGGGCCTGGATGGCTATTCCCTTAAATTACACAGACATCTGGATGAGTCTCCTTAATTGAAAGTTACCCTTTTAGCTTCCAGGAGCAGGAGATTGTCATAGATTGCTCAGGAACGATTTAGCTGTGGATGGGAAAGATTTCTGAATTTAAGTAGAAGTAATTGCAGTTGATCCTTGGAAAACTCAGAGGTTTTATTTCTTAACCCATAGCCTTCCCGGTACCGTTGGCGGGTCTGCGTCACCTCTACGTGTACGCCCACCGCTCCCTGCCCCCCTCGGCCCACTCTCCCGTCTGGCAAAGCAATAATAGCGTTTGCTGTTCAATAGCCCCCGACGGGCAGCGCGTCTCCCTTCCGTTTGCAGCTCGTAGGCAGGTCCTGGCTGTCGCAGAGAGTCACCGAGGCAGCGTGGCTCTGCCCAACCCTACAAAACGGTACTTGTGGGAGGATGGCAGTCAGTCATCAGCAGTAGGGAGGCTGTTACCTGCCGCAGCATGAGGATAATGCCTCTGGGTTCATGCAGGTAAGATAACGGCCTCCCTCGTGGAACCCGGTGGCTGGAGATGAGCCAGGGAACTGCGCAGCGTGATGGCACAGCCAGGCTGGGTTGGGGCCTGCCTTGGACCACAGATGGCGGTGGGCTGGGTTCCTGCTGCGCAGGCCAGAAGCGAGTCCAGGCTGGCTGAGGCTGAACCACAGGGCTAAGCAACCTGTACTGGTTCCAACGGTGGCCTGGGAGGTACAGCGCGGAAGAATGGGATATATCACCGTAGGCCCAGAGGGGAGCCAGGGGCCCAGGGTCACGTTGGGCTGGCAGGCCCATTCATCCAGGCCAGCTTGGCATGCCTTCAGTGTATCGCTGCAGATGAGGGATCCAAAGTTCAAGGTGACATGGGGGAGCTAGAGCCGAGCATCAAACCAGGTTGCCATGATGCCAAAGCCCGTACCGTGCTGCTGCCTCCTCCAGCAACTTAAGTTTCTACCCTTCTAGAAACTTCTCTGGACATAGGAGGATGCTAGGCAGTTACACAGGAGAGGGAGCTGCCAAGACATGGGTAATATTCTTTCTTCATCTTTCTTCATGTGCATTGATTACATGGTTGCCTTTGTGGAATTTCACTGAGCATTTATGTGCACTTCTTTATGATGTAAGTTATATTTCAATTGTTAAAAAAATTTAGCTCTGATATGTATCAAATCCCCTGTGCTTTTCTTTACTTGAATCTTTGCAATTCTTTTCTGTATGAAAATCTTTTTTACACGCTTATGAATAAAGATTCAAATCTCCTATGTGTTTAAAAAAAAAAAAAGTTTCTACCCTAATTGTGGCCACGAGCTAAACATGCGTGCAGCGATGAGAAAACAAGAAAGCCCACAAATCGCGGCTTCGGGGAAGGGAGAGGGCCGGGGATGACGTAGTTGCTGAAGGTGCTTTGAAGCAACAGCAAAGACCTCTCCCTCATGAGAACACGGCCCCCCTCAGCTAGCAGGTGCGGGAGCCCCCGCTTTCACAGAAATGAGAGTGCAGGGGTCATGGACTTGTTTCTGGGGCCACCGTAACAAACCACCACGGGCTGGGCGGCCGCAGCAACAAACAGGTGTTGGGTCACAGCCCTGGAGGCCCAAGGCCCGGGTCAAGGTGTCAGCGGAGTTGCTTCCTTCTGAGCCTCTCTCTGGCAGGCAGACGAGTGTCTCCTCCCCGTGTGGGTCCCTCTGTGTGAGACTGGGTCCTAATATCCTTTGCTTGTAAGGACCCCAGTCACTCTGGATTAGACCTGACGCCTCCGGCCCCATGGAAGGGGGTATTGTGCAGAAAGCTTGCGAATTGCCTTGAAAGTACTGGGTGTATATGAACAACCCTGCACAGCTCTCTGGGGCTATATAAATGCTAAGTAGAACAGAAATTATTCTCGAGCACTCTTGCACCTGAACGATCTCCCAGATATAACTGCTTTTGATACGTCATCAAGACAACGTTTCCGTTAAAGCAGTCCCGGCCCTTTCAGTCTGACCACAGGACAAAACGTATTGAACCAAAGGTTAAACTCCAGTGGATTAACTTTTTTCTCAGGCTTTTTCCTCCTCTACGGCAGTGAGCCTAGGACTAAACCCTGGGCCGTTTCGCTGTAGAGATTGTTGTTGTTGAGGGCACTGGTGTTCCCCCCCAGGGAATGCACCAGAATTGGGTTTTACGTACGTTACTTGGAACGCCAGCTAAGCTAAATAAAACGCGCATGCACGCTGCCTCTCTGAATACATTTTTTTTTAATTTTTAAATTCATTTTTATTGTTAGACTTATTGGGGTGACATCTGTTAGCAAGGATTACATAGGTTTCAGGCATACAATTCTACAGTGCATTGTCAGCTTGTTGTATAATAAGTTCACCACCTAATGTGACTTCTCTCTCCCTCATCACACATCAGAATAAATGTTGGGACATGAAATGTTTCAGTTAGGTTTCCAGTGACCCCATTTGGATCAGTGCTTTCTCTGTCTCACCCTCCTTGCTCTGGCGACGTGGGGGACAGGAGGGAGGCTGCAGGCAGCCCCTGCCTGGGCGGTCTGGCATTCCTCCTCCCACATCTCCATCTCCTTCCTTGTAGTCTTCATGACTATTTCGTCCAACCCCTCACGTCCTCTGGATCCTTCCTCGTATTCCCGCGTGGCCACATGTTGAAAGTCTCACTGTCGCCATGACTCCAAGTCACGTCTTCTCTCTTGTTCTCCCTGCACCTCGCCTGAGTCGGACATCTTCAGCATTCTGCCCTCCTCCAGTCAAATCCGGGTCTTTGTGGCCCAATGCCGTTTCTCCCTTATCTCCTTTTCTCCCCATTTATCTCTCTCCTTAAATTCTGTCTTGAATGGTAATAACTTTATTAAAAAAGCACATTTTCAATCCCTTGGCTAGTCTTGCTTTTATGACTTCATGTCTTTGGAAATTAAAGATGTTGTTAGAGGCCTGAACTGACCAACAAGAAAAGAAAATTGGGTCAATGAAGTAGAAGTGGCAAGAATCTTAAAAAGATATGACCATCCAATTTTTGCTCAAAATAAGTTTTTATTGTTTTTACAGAATAAACATTGGATCACTATTAAAAATTCAAGCTATAAACGAAAAGTAGGAAGAAGAAAATAGTGAATTACTTAAAATCGTAATCCCCAGTAATGCTCAGTGTTAACATCTGGTGGCATCACCCCACGGTGAGAGCTGGTTCGAAAAGCTACTCCCGAGATGTTTCCTAAATCCCATCACATTTAAGAAAAGGAAGACGACAATCACACCGCCCCCCCCCCCCATATCTGAGGTTTCACTCTCCACAGTTTCCGATACCCACAGTCAACCAGGGTCCAAAAATATTAAATAGAAAATTCCAGAAATACACAACTCGTAAGTTTTACATTGCACGTTGGTCTGAGTGTGTGATGGAATCTCCCACCTTGTCCTGCCCGGGGCATGAATCGTCCCTTTATCCAGTGTCTCCGCGCTGTACACGCTCCCACCTGTTAGTCACTTAGGAGCCACCTCAGTTACCCGATCAACTGTCTCAGGAGTGCAGTGCTTGTGATCAAGTGACCTTTATTTTATTTAATAGTGCCATGACTTTTATTACAGTATGTTGTTACAATTATTTTATTTTATTATTAATTATCGTTGTTAATCTCTCACTGTGCCTAATTTTACAAATTCAACTTTATCAGAGGTGTGCACGTATAGGAAAAAACACAGTCCATGTAGGGTTCAGTACTGGCTGAGATGTCAGGTGTCCACCGCAGGTCGTGGACATATCCCCCGCGGATAAGGGGGGACTACTGCACAAAAAGAGTTGGAGTCATTTTTTAAACTGCATGTGTCAGTATTGATCACCTGCTGTGAGAGGTGAGACACCCAGCATTCTGAAGTCCTCCTCCAGTGCCCCCTTGGCCCACCTCCCAGTATTCATTCTGTGTGTTATCACCAGGGAGTCAGAATTGCACAACAAAACATGAAGGTTGCGAGCTCCCCTCCCCCACTGTCTAAGGGCTCGTGACATTCGTGTTCTGTTGTGCAATGCTGACTCCCCTCGTTGCTTAATCTGCATTCTAAAGTTGAATGAGTTCAGTCTTCAGCATCAGGGCTTGTTTACTAACCACAGCTTTTCCATCTCTAAATTCTTAATTTCGATTCACCTCCCAAGTAGTTGAATTTGATCACTGGGAAGTTGTTATCAAGAAGCTTATGAGAGTCACAGCCTCTGAACTTTTCATGTTTGCAAATGTCCACACGTTGTCTTCATACTGAAATACCCATTGGGGATAATATGCTTGAGTAGCCCTTTCCTTCAGAATTCTGTGGGTACTGCTCCGTTTCTCCTCTGTGCTCTTCCTTTAAGAATGAGGATATATTCTGACCGAGTTTGCCTGGAGTTCAAAACGCTCATGGGGAATAAGCTTCTGGCTTAAGGATTCTATTTTCTTCCAGACTGAATTCTCCTTCTGTGTTTTAAATGCAATGTTATCGGTCCCCTTTTTACTCACGGGTGCCGTTGGGGGTGTGATAAGTTTGCATAGTGACCAGGCCATTTCTTTCCATTTTGCTCATACTTAACATGGCCAAGTCTAGCCAAAGCTTCTATTTTTTGATACATTAAGGGTGAATTTTCCTTGGTACTCCTCTCACCTTCCCTGGAAGCAGTTTTGCTTCTTCTGCCCCCACCCCAGTTACAGTTTCTGCATTGGGTATTGCCTTCTACCCACTTTTCTGAAGCCTGGGGGAATGGGAGTGGGGCAGAGGCAGAGGATGCTACGGGGGGACCAGGACTCCTCTGTCTCCTTCTCGAGGCCTCAGGAAATGCCTGTACTAAGTGCTGACTTCACCCAGCTACAGCCGGGTCCCGTTTCTGTGGTTTCCACTCATCCTTCCTCCTCAGCCCAGCCACTGGGGAAGTTTTGAGCAGTCTGACCGTATCATTTTATACTTGTTCAAGTTAGGTGCAGAAAGTGCAACAAACTCCAACGTTTGCAAAAACAGTTCCTGGAAGTAGAGTCCTCCCTCACATGCACCAGATGACTCCAATGATCCTGAGCACAGACGCATGAAAACCGGGTCAGCTTCCAACGGTAAGTTTCGCAGCCGTTAAAGACAAAAACTTCCCTGAGCAAATCGCCAGGACATACCTGCCTGCCTTCCCCACACCCTACAGACTCCAACTCTGCTCTGACTGGGGATTTACCTGGTCTTCGGGTACACCCTCTCCTGTAAGCTGAATGAAGCCTTTAACCTCTATGTGAGTCCCTTAGGTCATTTTCTTCAGACAACCCTGGGAGTCTTAATGTCAGAACTGGGCATGCCAAGGTGAGTAAGACATACTCTAGGTGAGGAAGAAAACGTCAGCGAATAAAGGCAATACAGGAATATGAGGGTGGTCCTTTCCCTTTCTTTAAGAGTTCACATATGACTAAACCAAATAACCAAGAAAATGTGACATCTTCACAAAAGAATTTCTACAAACTTACAAACCACACAGAGATAAGACCGAGGATGCGGCTGGGATCCAGGCCAAATGCCAGGCCGTCTATACTCTGTGTCTGCAGCAACCAGGAGTCCAGGGAAGGCCCCATAACACTCTTGAATTTTGTAAGGCAGTATCTCATTATTGTATCTCATATGAACAGAAAATACGGTTTTGATTTTTGTTGCACCCAGAATGCACTGAGAGATTGCTTCTCTGTGAAAATCATTTCTTCCTCAGCTGTCCACTGAAGGGTGTTCCTCTACATGTCACCATGGCCACACTGACAGGGGTCTGCCACAGCAGTAAACACCACCTAACCTTTACAGCAAGCTTGTCCAGCCTGCGGCCCAAGACGGCTTTGAATGTGGCCCAACACAAATTCATAAACTTTCTTAAAACATTTCAAAAATTATTTTTGGACCTTTTTTTTTTAAGCTCATCAGCTGTAGTTAGTATATTGTATGTGTGGCCCGAGACAATTATTCTTCCAATGTGACTCAGAGAAGCCAAAAGGCTGGACACCCCTGCTTTATAGGAATCATGTACAGAGCAGAATAACGAGACAAGGATCAATTCTCCTAAACCCCTTGGGGAAGCCCAGCAGTTTATTTATGGGTTGGCGGGTTTCTTTTCATGGGTGGCTCTGCCCAGTTGTCACTCACTTAATCTGACACTCCGGAGGTTTGTGAAAGGCAGTGATGGGCTCAAGAGAGCAGCATGGTCCAATTGCATTTGTGTTGCCATCGATCTCACTAGCCAGATGCCCTGAATAGGTTTAGAGCCGCGGTTGCTTTGAGCAAAGACACAGAATTTGATTTTCCTGTGGAGCAAGAAAATAAGCAAAATTTTACCCAAACCAACTCTCAACAAGCTCGTCATAGAAGGTGCTCTAATTGCTGAAAGAGAGGCTTAGAATTCAATGGCCCAACTAATCACTGCTCCAGCAGAGGGGAGAGGGGAGCAAATGCTGGGCTTCTCTTGCAGGAGTAATGACTCCAACCCAAGTGCTCTGGCTTTTCATAAAACAAACAAACAAACAAAACAGGCAACAATCCTGTTTTTAGAGGATGTAGAGCCATCCTCTAGAACTAGAAATATTTAGAATAGCTGTACTAAGCAGCCTGGTAAGGCTGGCTATCAGACTGCCCAAGAGAAAGAAAACTTAAACACATGAGTGGGCCCGTGGTGGTTGCGTTCGCTTGGCTTCCTTCCAGGGCGATTCAAGGCCCCATACTCATGCCTGTCAAATGCCACCCAACTCCGCTAACGGGAAGCCCCTTCTGTGACAAAATGAGTCCCCAGCCAGGGAAGCCCAATCACACGAGCATCCTGCAAACGCTGCCGACTGTCCCTTCCCTGGGTAACTTCTTGTTCTTTATGGTGACACATAAGGTGAAAAGAAGGGAAGGTGGACATCTTCAAGTAGACATGTGTGCCAGGGGGCTCAGCACCATCCTTTGCAACACCCAAGAGAGACCCTCCAGCTCCCCGATTCACCCTCTCAGGACTTCCAGGCACTGAGCAGAGAGCCCTAAGTAACTCACGTACAGGGAGTGGGGTGCTCTTGAGAAGATAAGGGGAGGCCTCACTGGAATCCTGTTATATCAAGACTAGATAAGGGTCCACATGGCCTCAGCCCTAAGACTGTGAATAGCAACAGGTGGGCATTACAACATTTGGGGGTGTAGGGAATGCAGAGGGGAGGCCCAGCAGCCCAGACACACCCTGCTGTGACCTTGAAGGAAGGGCGCCCGCAGTGGGACCCTGGTGTGGGCGCCCCGCCATGTCAGCTGAGCTCGGCTGCGCCCGGACTTCTGGAGAAGAGAATAAACTTGCATGTGAGCAGGTTCGTGGTTCGCCGGAGTCTGAAATGCCGCCTTGTGTCTCGATGGCCGAGCCACCCCGTGCAGCAGTCACGGTTTGGGGGACGTGAGCCGGGAGTCCCCAGTGAAGAGCCGAGGCCGGAGGCTCAGGCCCTGCCGTCCCTGCCCCGCTGAGCCAGGTGGAGCCTGGCCTTCGTGTTTTGCTTTTGTTTCTTCGCCAAGAGGGATGAGGGGAGCGCTGAGGCTCAGCCGACAGGTGACAGGAGGCGCGGAGTCACAGCTGGGGCCCACGCGGCTGTGGCACTGATCGGGGGCGCACAGCACGGAGCGCTGCTGCCCGGGAGATGAAGCCGCAGGGACAGAACAGAGGCCCTTTCAAGGGAACGCACTGCAGGTGTCAGGAGGGGCGCGTGTCACCATGGCAACGAGGGCTTGGGGCGGGGACAGCACAAGTGCCCCAGGGCCCGGCAACCGTGGGAACCGCGGTGCTCGTCTGCCACCAGCGGCCTGGGCTCCTGGGGCCCCTGCCCGCAGCCCTGTGAGCGGCGCCAGCTCCGTCTTCCTGTGTTCGGAGATGAGGCGGCGGCCTGGGGACATCAGCACGTCCTCCCTCTGAGCCCCCTCGGCGGGGAGGCACCGTGTCCTCCTGCGTCCCTGAACCCGGAGCGCGTGGGCCAGGGTGAGACTTCCCACCCAGCCTCGCGTGTGCGGAAAAGACACAGCAGGGCTTCCTGTTCAGGGCTGGGGTCTGCGGGGGCTGGGGGCCCGGGGGCCGGGCTGGAGGGACAGGTCCTAAGTTCACCCCCGACAGGAAGCTCAGTCCATTCGGTTTCAGGCTGCCTTTCTCTGGGTAACCGTCTCCTTGAGGTAGCCCACCTTCGGGGTTTCCCTCCTGTCCTCTCTCTAGCCCATCTGGGAGTGTGTTAAGGGGAGTCGGGGCAGTGAGGACGGCCCCCAGCAATGGCGAGGGTTCCCTGGGCCCCACGGGCCTCCTGGGGAGCACTCCTTGGGCGTGGACACCACACATCCCAGCAGCACCGCTGCTCGGGGGCCGCGTCGGCCCCTCTCACAGCCTGTGCCTGGTGGGCCCCTCACTGCCCTGGCCCCACTCTGCAGCCTCGGAGTACGACCTTGCCATGGGGTCACCTCACACGCTGCCACTGCGGCCCAGCTGTCACCTCAGCTTCCATCCAACCCCCAGTCAGCGTGCGGCCAGCCTCCCTGCCATGGATTAGTTCTCCTTCCCACGACCTGCCGGGCCGCAGCAGTGCACGGTGACATCGCGGAGTCCCATCCAAAGGGCAGACGAACAGGCCCCCTTCTGCAGCTCTCCTCTGGCCCATCTGCCTCCCACCGCCCTCCGGGGGCCATGTGCCCCTTTGCTCCAAACCAGAGGACGTGCACTTCCCCATCCTGTCTCTGCATCACCGTGTCCTTCCTCCCTGCCTAAGGGACCTGGGCCTGGTACCCACGCCCTCATTCTCGTGGGAGTGTGTCGTGGCTGGCAGAATGCGCGCAGTGCAGGAAGCCACTTAGACACTCCAAAGCCCTTCAAAACCATTACACCCGCCCTCGTGTTAGTCATTTTCTTGGAAATAATGTTGAATTACAATTGTGACTTTGGACATACCCTCTCCTTGCGGCATGTGCACCCCAACTTGGGAAAGTCTTAAATTCAGTGCTAAGGCACGACGAAACTCTCCGTTCCCCGCCTAGGAGAGCAGTGTGCCATGCGGGGGGCAGCTGGCGGGGCCTGCTGAGGCCTGAGCTTCCAGTTGGCCTCTGCATCCCAGACTGGGGGTCTCCGCCTCAGACCACTCATCACTTTGGCTAAGGCTCATTGCATGGGGAATGCTGGGTTTAACATCACAGATAGCGGTGGCCCTGTTTCCCGGATGACCTCGACAGCCACGGGGTTACGGGGCTGTGGCTTCTTTCCCAAATTCCATGGGCAATACCCGAGAAAGACCTGCCTAGGTGTCCTCCAGCCCAGGGTCAGACAGACATACCTGAACCCAGCTTCCACTGACAGCTCACTCTCCTAGTTCCTCCTTTGATCCACAATTCCGGGACAAAGAGCTACAGGGCGACCTGGGGCTGCAGGTGATGTGCCCTTCCCCACCTTTATTCCTCAACCCCCATGGAAGCAAGGGGAGCTCCCTGGGTGTGGCCTTTCCCCAAGGTTCAGACTTTATCAAAGACCCACTGTATATAGCAGTGATGGAAATGGATTTCAGGAAGGGAAGTGTCAATAGATAAACATTCCTCTAAGCTGTGCTACACAGAACATTCTGGACGTGCTAACAGGCTGGTGAGTTGGGGTGAGAGTCACCCCGTGGACACACGCAGCTTTCTGCAGAGCAGCTCGGGCAGCTTCTCGGTGCATAGCTTCTCCTTACAGCCTCGGAGAAGTCCGGTCAAAAGGCGGCGTCTTTAACTCCAGCCCAGGAGCTCGTAACCACACAGGGACGCAGAAGGCTTTGCCATCGCTCGCCTGCTAACCAGACCGGCTGCACTCGAGGGGACACTGGTCACAGCCGTGCGCGTTGCCCACGCCCCCACGACGCCGCCCCGACAGTCCGGGAGAAGCCGAGCGTTCCTGTGTTTTCTCCCAGCTCCCATGCGGCTCCGTGTTGCCGCGGAGAAGTTGCCTCTTGTTTTCCCCGGCTGCGAAGCAAGGACGGCCATACTCCTAGGAAGCACACCGTGGCCGTTCCTTACAAAGTGTGTTGGGAAGGAAAGGCCGATCGCCGACCAGAAGGACACGGAGCATCCGGTAAGGACGTGTCCTGGCCTGGATTTGGACCGAAATGTCGCATGTTCAAGTCTATACAGACTCGCTTTCAGATTATGTACAGGATGTGACTGTGACCATCAGACGTGGATTAGACGGGGAAAGGGGTAGAAGAGTGAAAGGAATAGGAAGGGAGCGAAAGGGAACCCGAAGTCACCGCGCAGAGGGTGGAGGGGAGCGCGGCTCAGTGCTCCGCACGGGCTCGGCCGGAGACTCGCTGGCGCGCGGCCGTGTGGCACCGGAGGGCCGCCCCCTGCCCCGTGTGGGTCTTGGCGCCTTTTTGATAGAAGGAGCCCAAGGTAATAGCAGATGCTGCCCTTCCCCCAGCAAACACTGCCCCCTACAGTCGGATCTAATCGGATCAGGTAAATTCTGTAAAAGCACCCGCACTGCGCCCTTGGGGGCCGTGGGTGCTAACAGGTGCATGCAGAGGGGAGACCCCCCCCCAAAAAAAGCTGGGATTTATTTATAAAAAATTGTGTATTTATTCTTACATGTTTAAACTTCAGTCACCTTCAAAGTGCTCTTTGTTTGATGCAAGACACCCATCGAGACGCTTTTCCCACCGCTCAAAACCACTATTGAACTCGTGGCTTTGGGTGCCTTTCAGTGCTTCCACCGTGTTTTTATTTCACCTCTTTCACACTGGCCAAAACATTTCCCTTTAAGACTTTGTTCATCAGGGGAAACAAGAAAAGAAGATCCTTGGGGAGAGGTGAGGTGAATAGGGAGGTGGGGCCTGGCGGCGATGCCGTTTGTGCTCAGAAGCTGCTGAACGCTCAGCGCGTGCGGGAGGTGCGCTGTCCCGGAGAACCAGCCGTGTGTTTGCCACGGCCCGGGCCGTTTCTTCTGCAGCTGTGACCAACGCTCTCCAAGCTTCCAGATGGAAACCTCAGTGGACCGTTCCACCTGGAGGAACAAATTCTGAGTGCACAATCCTCTCACATCAAAGCAACAGATGGTCATTGTTTTGGGGGGTTTGGGGTCCCCCTGTACATTCAGGGTGGGGAAAAGCAGGGGTCTTGGGGGCTCAGGGAAAGCACATGGAGAATATGCAGGGACAAGGGTGACACTGATGGGTGGCCACCTACAGGAGCCCTCTTCTCCTTTTTCTGCATTTTTGGGGAAAAAAGAAAACAGAAGTTCTACTTCATTCCAATTAGGAGACCCACATTTACCTCTGAGCCATTTCAAGCCCTTCTAAAAGGAAAAACGTTAGGGATAAATAATTAATATCCTAAAAAAATAGGAGGAGATGGAGTAGACGGGCACAGGATTCCAGGTCAGGGAATCTGGGTTCAAATCCAAGTCCTGCCAATACTTCCTTACGTGCCTGTGATTACGGGGCTCCCCAGAGCCTCAGTTTCCCCATCTCTGAAACGAGGGCAATAGCACGTCTCTCACAAGGTTGTGAAAACGCAGTTACCATTGCAGGTGCACACATGTTCTGTGTTCCCGCACCTGCAAGCGGAGTCAGAGAACTCTGGTCACCTCATGGACCTGTTGTCCCTCGCCAAACAGGTGAGAAACCTACGGTGAGATGTAAAACCTGGTGGCCCACCAGGAGGAGGCGTTTGCATCATTCCAAACAGCTCTCCGCAGCTCCACCCAGCTGCTGAAGCCGATCACCATCTGGGTGCTGTTTCTGATTTTAAACATAAATATTTTAGAATCAGGAACATCTCAGCAGCCAGTTCTTTAAAACCTCCTATGTGAGGAGTCAGCTAGGAAAAGGGTTGATCATGCACGAACTTGTGTTAAAACGCTGAAATGCAGTGAAGTTCCCAACAGCCTCCTAACTGTTCGTGGCATACGGGCGTCTGACTTTAGGGTTGCTAGGTGACAGGCTTATTAAGCAAACAAAGCACTACACATTTTCAAGAATAACTAATGTTAACGTTTTGACGCATCTCCCTTTAATCAGGAACCAAGGGAGATGCCACCCCTGTCCCCATAGAACCAGGCTCTACCCCTTCCCTAATCCCAGGCACAACCCTGCGCCTCTAAGATCAGGAAATCCATGTTATGGGGACACTCAGCACTAACTGTCCTTGAAGACCCGCTCTGCCCGGCGAGTGCTGATCTCGCTGACAGCCCGGCCACATGAGCCCACCTTCCCCTTCTGATGTGATCAGGACAGGACTTCCCTAGGATTATCAGGAAGCGACATCCAGGGACGTGGGGCCTCTAGCTTGGAAGGAAGATGCCAGACGGAGGAGCAACTCCACGTGTGATCAGAGCTAAAGAGCCAGCAAGCACAGACGGAGGCTCAGGGGTTGAGGTGGTCCCGTCCAGGAAAGGATCGGATCCGCTCTCCTGGGTCCTCCCCAGCCTCTCTCCCCTCCTCCCTTCCCTCCCTCTCTTTGACCCATCCCCCTTTTTCCTTTTTCTTTTGTCCCTTTCAAAGGCTCAGCAATGGCAGGATTAATCAGATTCACTGGATGCCACCTGCAAGCCTGAATGGAAGTTCTGGACACAGGCCCCCACATGCAAAAAAAGAAAGAGAAAGACCGAACAGACGAGACAAAGAAAGACAGGCTTTTAAAGTGTATCCCCCGAAGACAGGAAATAAGACTGAATCAAGTAAGCCGTGTCCGGGCTCGGGCTGTAGTCACCACCAACGTGCAGCCCGAGTCCTGAGCTCACACCTGCCCACCGGCTGCCACTGACACCTCTGTGATCGCCAAGTGACAGGTCCAAAGTTATGCTTTGTTCTTTCACCCCCAATTCGATCCTCCTTCTGGGCTTCCACGCTGAGTCCGTCCTGCTGTACCTACTTTATTCTAATAACCAAGAGCTTCCTTTTATTTGTAGGATACAGGCCAAAATCCCTCACGGGGCCTGGGGAGTGCAGTCCCCGTGGGGAGCAGACCCTCTACCTGGTCTCATGTCACACCATGCCCCTCACTTACTGTGCTCTGAGCGCACTGGGCTTCTTCAGCCCCTCTAAGCAGCCTGTCCCTTCCCACCTCAGGGCTTTGCTGGGACAGGGTTCTCCACGCCCCACCCTTGGCCTAGATCACTCTTCTGTCTGACTTCAGCCCCATCCCCTGCCCCACGGAAGCACTCCCCATCTCCAGGACTAGGTCACTCACCCCACTTATGTCCTCCCAGTTCCTCATATTGTTAACCAGTCACAGTTGTTAATACCAATAGTGCACTCAGAATTGTGTAAGCCCCAATGGTCACGATCTATGTCCAGAAAACTTATAACTGTGTAAAACTGACGTGAATCCTGATGGAATCTAATAACAGCATCTAGATCTTCTGAGGTGCGCACAGCTCATTCATTACCCTCATTTAAAGTCCCAGCCCGGATGAGCAGTTACTATTATCTCCACTTCACAGATGGAGAACTAGAAGCAAATAGATACGGCATGACTTGCCCAAGGTCGGAGAGCCAGGAGCAGAGGAGGAAATGATAATCATAATAATTTGCACTTATAAAGTACTTTCCTTTCAGAAAAATCCCAAACTTTTAGCACAGCATAATTTAATCAATGCTGTGAAGTTAAACAAAAAGGATGGATTTCCATAAGGAGGAAATGTTTAAGACTAAAGTTGTATAGCTAACTTCATAACCTTCCAGTTAGAGTGGATGAAAAAGTCCACTGCATCACACCCAAATAGGGATTATTGGGGCCCCAGGAAGAGTAAATTATTCAGGTCAGGATTTCCCCAGCTGTACCCCTTGCTTCCTGCACCCTATGTGTAAACCAGAGCAAGAGTCACAGGGTAGACATTTAAAGGAATGAATGCAAATTCAGAGGAGTCAAACACAATTTATCTATATTTAGCACTGAAAGTCAACCTTGAATAAGACTGTTTTCTCATTAGTAGAATAATCATTCAACTATACATGCAACTATTGAAAAGGAATCAGGTGTCCTTCATGGTGTCTGGACCAAATAGCTGTTTAATAGTGCTTGATAGTAGTATTTATATCTATTAGTATTAATAAACACTTCCTTCAGTTTTTTTAACTTGCAAACAAATAGCCAAGTTAATTAGATAAAAAATTCTGAAGATCAAACATATGTGTGGAGTTTAGTTAAGAGTGAGGAAGGGGTTGGTGAGACTGACTGGCACGTTCCTCCCTCCCCCCGGGGTACCAAGTTTTCGTTGAAGGGCCTCCCACTTCCTCACCCCAGCTCTGATGGGACTCATGCAAGGTAGATCTGGGGCCGCAGCTGAAGAGGGCTTTCCTCAGATGGGACCTCAGGCATAGGGAGCAAATGTGAAGAGAGGCAACACCTGCGACAATTCTCAACTCAACCCAGAGACTAGATCAAAGAGAAGCAAGAACAAGGCAAGCTCTAAGCCAAGTTTGTCTTTGGGCCACAGGTGGCCCAGGATGGCTTTGAAGGTGGCCCAACACAAATTCGTAAACTTTCTTAAGACCATATGAAAATTATGCACGG
The DNA here is from genome assembly GCA_004026885.1 of Lyroderma lyra. Taxonomy (NCBI): domain Eukaryota; kingdom Metazoa; phylum Chordata; class Mammalia; order Chiroptera; family Megadermatidae; genus Lyroderma; species Lyroderma lyra. The sequence continues at coordinate 32,141 of PVJL010003722.1, read as the reverse complement.
ACCTTATTTTAGTTCCTCGGCTAGTGTTAGTGTTAGTGTATGGCCCAAGACAATTCTTCTTTCTCCAGTGTGGCTCAGGGAAGCCAAAATGTTGGACACCCCTGCTCTAAGCCTGGGGGTCTGTAGGAGATGTCTCTGGGGGAATAGTCCTGGGAAGTAACTTACTGAGACGGTAGGAAGCTGAAGGAAAAAATGTTTTTCTGAGAACACCAAAGCCAAACCTTCCCAGGAAGACAGCCAGGAAACTTCCACACTGCCCAAGGGGTGGCACACAGTCTGAAACTCCTCCTGTTAGGCAAACACAAGGCCTCTGTTAACACACTTTGGTGAGTAGAAGCAGGCACTCTGCAGTTAACTGTCAAATGGTTCACTCCTATGCTTTTATCCTAATATCTAGGCAAGAATGGAAGTTTTTGGAAGTCAAACCAGGAAGAGAATCACTTTGGAAGTGACGGCATCATTTGTGGGTGCCCTTGGAGCCTGCACATCAAGGGTGTGAGGAGGGAGCCAGTGAAAGCCCAGGAGGCTGTGTCATGGCCCAGGGACTCCCTCACCACATGCAAGACTCTCTGCGTGTAGTTTAAACTGGAAATTGTTTTCTTCCAGAGCAATTAGGCAAGAAAAAGAGATAAAAGGCCTCCAAATTAGAAAGCAAGAAGTAAAATGATCCCTGTCTGCAATTGTCCTGATCTTACATGCAGAAAACCCTAAAGATTACACACACACACACACACACACACACATAAACACTCACACAGTTGTTAGAACTAAAAAATAAATTCAGCAAAATTGTAGGATACAAAATCAATACACAAAAATTAGTTGTATTTCTATACACTTAGAACAAAAAATCAAAAAAGAAATTTCAGAGAACAATTCCATTTCCAGTAGCATCGAAAAGAATAAAGTAATTAGGAATAAACTTAACCACAGAAAAACTACAAAATGTTGGTGACAGAAATTAAAGATGTAAATAAATGGAAACATATACAGTGTTTGTGGTCTGGAAGACATAGTATTGTTAACATGACAATACTAACCAAAGTGATCTACAGAGTCAATACAATTGATATCAATATTTCAATGACCATTTTTACAGAAATAAACCCATCCTAAAATTCATATGGAATTTCAAGGGACACAATAATCATTAAAAGAACAAAACTGGAGGTCTCACTCTTCAAAACTTATTACAAAGCTAAAGTAATTCAAACAGTGTGGAACTGGCATAAAGACAGACTTATAAAGCGGAGCACTGGAGTAGAGAACCCAAAAATAAACTCTTATAAGTATGACCAGATGATTTTCAATAAGGGTACTAAGACCATTCAATGAGGAAAGACCGGTCTTTTCAACAAATAGTGCTGGGAAAACTGGGCATCTACCTGCAAACAAATGAAGTTGGACCCAAACTTTACAACATATCAAACATTGACTCAAAATGGATCATAAATGTAAATGTATGAGCTAAAATCATAAACCTCTTAGAAGAAAACATAGGAGAAAATCTTCATGACATTGAATTGGCGATGATTTCTTGGATGTGAAATCAAAAGCACATGGCACACGAAAGAAAAATACTTAAATTGAACTACATCAAATTTTAAAACGTCTGTGCATCAAAGGACACAATCAAAAAAGTGGAGAGGCAACCCTCTGAATGGGAGAAAATATTTGCAAATTGTATATTAGATAAGGGGTCAATATCCAGAATACATAAAGAACCCCCTACAACTCAACAACAAATAACCAGATTAAAAAATGGGCAAAGGACTTGAATCAGTTCACATCTCTCCAAAGAAGACATACAAATGGTCAATAAGCCCATGAAAATGTGTTCCCTGTAATTAATCACTAGGGAAATGCAAATCAAAACCACAGTGAGATATCACTTCATACGCATTAAAATGAATACTATTTTTTAAAAAAAGTATTGGTGAGGATGTAGAGAAATTGGAACCCTCATGCATTGCTAGCCAGAATGCAAAACGGTGCAGCCACTATGGGTGGGTCCTCAAAAAGTTAAACACAGAATTAACATATGATCTAACAATCCCACATCTGGGTATATAACCGAAGGAAATGAAAGCCAGACTGCAAACAAATATTTGTATGCACATTGTCAAAGCAACGTTGTTCACAATAGCCAACACGTGGAAGCAACCCACGTGTCCACCAGTGGACGAATGGATAAACGAAATGTGGTCTGTGCACACAAGTACAATGGAATGTGATCCGGCATTCAGAAGGAAACTCTGACCCATGCTACAAGGCAGACAAACCTTGACATTATGCAAAGTGAAATAAGCCAGTCACAAAAGCACCAACACTGTGTGATTCCACTTATATGAGGTACTTAGAGTAGTCAAATTCATAGAGATAGAAAATAGAAAAATGGATGTGGGGTGGGGAAGTGGGGAGCTATTGTCTGATGGGGACAGAGTTTCAGTGTGAGATGATAAAAAAGTTCTCAAAATAGATGGGGTAATAATTATACGACATTGTGAGTATACTTAGTGCCGATGAATTATACACTTAAAAATGGTAAATTTTATGTTACATGTGTTTTATCATGATTTAAAAAAAAATTTTAATGAAACATTTAAGTGTGAATCTAACAAAACATGTACATTATATGTTGAAAACTACACAATGCTGGTGAGAGCAAATCATTTCAAAAGATCTAAATAAGTGTTTGTGGATGGGAAGAATCAACACAGTAAAGATGTTCTCCCCATATTGATATACAACATTATCATTATTCCTATCAAAAATCCCAGGGAGATTTTTTTGGAAACATAGACAAAGTTGTTCTAAACTTTATACAGAAAGACAAACACACCTGAGTCGCTTACAGTTTTGGAAAGGAAGAATAAAGTTGGAGGAAGGAGTCTACCTGGTTTTAAGACTTAAATGCATAGCTACAGTTATCAGGCCGTGGTACTGTCGGAAGGACAGACCTATAGACCAATGGAACAGAACCCAGAAATAGACCCACACAAATACACCCCACTGATTTTTGACAAAGGAGCAAAAGCAATTCAATGAGGAAGGACAGGCTTTGCAGCAAAGGGCGCCACTGGAGCATGTGGACATGCAAGCCCCTGAATGGTGAGCAAAACAATGAACTTGGACCTAAGACTCACACCTTCTACAAAAATGAATTCAAGATGGATCACAGATTTAAATGTAAAACATAAAACGATAAAACTTTTAGAAAGAAAATAGAGGGAAATCTTCAGAGTCTAGGGCTAGATAGAGAGTTCTTGGACTTGACTTTTAAAAGCATGACCTGCAAAAAGAAACAAGTGCATGGGTGTTACCTGGTGGTGTAGTGGCTTAAGGCTTCGGCGCTGGCGCTGTCAACGCTGCGGCCTGGGTTCAATTCCCAGCCGGGGAGCTACCCACAAACAAAAACAAACAAACAAACAAAAAAACACAAAAAGAAACAAGTGCATAAATTTTTCACCAAAGTGAAAAACTTCAGCTCTGTGAAAGACCCTGTCATGAGGATGAAAGGACAAGCTAAAGCCTGGGAGAAAATATTTGCAAACCACACACCTGACAAATAACTAGGATAGAATATGCAGGGTCCGGCACAAATAACGTCACCTTTCTATTTACAAAATCATAAGCATGTAATTCTGTAAGGTGACAGTATCGTAACTACAATAACATAACTGCTTTTGAATGGGCGTTACTTTTGCCAGACCCTGGATAAAGAACTCTCAAACTCAACAGTAAGAAATAACAAATCAATTTTAAAATGGCCAACAAATACGAAGGCACATTTCACTGAAGAGGGCATATAGGTGGCAAGTAGGCACGTGAAAAGGTAGTCAACATTATTGGCCATTAGGGAGGTGCACATGGAGAGCACGTGTGCTGTCACTCCATGCCTATCGGAGCAGCTAACAGAAGTGCTAACACCGATGCTGGTGAGGACCTGGAGAAACTGAGTCACTCACCCACTGCTGGTGGGAATATAAAATGGCACAGCTGTCTGGGAAACACTGTGGACACTTCTTAGCACCCCAGCTGAGAATTGAAACCCAGTCACAAACCACACAAAAATGTCAGCGTCTTAAACAGTACAACACTTTTCGTTCATGGGGGTAATTCGGGACAGAGGGTGACAGAGGTTCTGTGTCACCACACGGTTTCTCAGTCATGAAGGCAGGACAAAGAGAACTCTGTGAACCACAGCAGCTCTTGAAGTTTGGCCCTGAAGTGGGTTTGTGCCTCCTGCTGACACTTCGCTGGCCAGCCAGGGAGGTGCACATCGCTGCAGGAGGGGCTCGGAGGGTCTGGGAGCAGAATTCAGTCCATCGTGGCGTCGTCACGCACAGTCGTCTCAGCTGTGAAGGAGGGGAGCCGGGTCTAAGGTGGCGATTGCTTCATGTCCTCGGCTAAAACCTGGACCACCCTGTCACTGAGACTCATCTGCCCCCAGGGAGGGTCACCACTGTTCAGGTACTTGAGTCAGAAGAAAGAACGTTTGCCTGCAAAAGGCTGAGGAACCTGCTGCCCTAATATCTGATTATTCCTCAAACTTACCTTGAGTAGAAATTTAGAGAGACCTGGGAGAATTCTTTTGCCTAATGCTAGGCTGACCAGACGTCCCATTTCAGATGGTGTGACTGGTCAACCTAGTGTCACTGGGCTAAATTCTCACTGGGTGTCAAGTAGGCCTACCAGACGTACTGTTTGAAATGGGACAGTACCGTTGTTTTCGGTCCTGTTTAAAACGGGACGTCTGGTCAGCCTACGGCTAATGCCCGTCCTATGCGCTGGGCTTTTGGCTCCCTGCTTTATGAAGCAACAAATAAATGCCTTAGGGCCTGGAAAAGGAAGGTGTCTCCTCCATCAGGACTGTCGGGGACAGTAGGCACTCACACACGAAGCCTTCACTCTCTGCCCCACATGTAGCCAGACCATTAAAAGGCGCCTCCGGATGAAGCCAACCATCAGCAAACGTGCACCAGACACAGGACTGCGTGGCTGCACACGAAACGAGCAGCAAGTGCCGGGTATTGGGATCTGGGCAATGGAATGTCGCTTCAGCCAGCCAGACACTGAACGTGGCAGTCGTGGGGCTGTTCACACTCCCAGGAGTGCTGGATCTGCCTGTACCCACTGCTGAGGAGGCAGCCCCTCAGGAGGCCCACTTCCCAGGCCGTTTCACCCTGTTGGTATCACCGAGAGGACTGAGCAGGCACCCGCTCAGTGACAGCCGTTCTGTAGGCTGGCCTTCAACCCCTGACCTAATTAAAAGATAAGCTGGTTACATGCAACCACATTTCTCTGAGTTCCAATGAAGAAATGCTTTTAGGAAAGAAGCAATCAGCGGAGAAAGCCAGGGAGTCGAGATAACAGCAGAGGCCGGCAGACATCGTGGGCCAGGAGCAAGCCGCGGCTGTCAGAGGATACACCTCAGGCCTGGCGGAGGAAGCAAGAGGGCAGAGACAGGCAGAGGCGTCAAGACAGGGGCTGGGTCCCCAAGGAGCCAGGGAGTGCAGGCCAAGCTCTGGGCCTCCGCCTGCCTGCAGCAGCTGGTCAGCATGGCTTATCACCACTTGTTTCAGAACTGACCTCTGACCCCTGTGAGCCCCATTAACACCATACACAGCAGCAAGAACACGACAAGCCTGCCGCCAGCACTGTCCAGGTCACACTGCCCCTGGGCCTCAGGGTTCTCATCAGCACCACCAGGGCTTGGACCAGAATAGCTGATCCAAATGAGTCAGCAGGGAGCCCAGCAGTTCTGTGGAGGAGGCCCCGGGCCCAGCGCTGAAGGAGTGGGAGCAGGGCTGGGCTGCAGGCCCGCCGGACCCCCGTCTTCAATAGAAGCCGCTGCACTTTGCCCCCTTCCTCAGACTGGGCTTCGTGTTCGGAATGCAAAGAAAGAAAACGCCCCCATTGCTGATGACAGCCGGAAACGGGGGCCTGGCTGTTTGTGACAGCCCCTCAGCAGCTCCTGTGTGTCTGCAGCCAAGCGTTTGTCATTCTAGGAGCAGCTGTTCCTGCAACACTTCACAGACCACGTGACTTCAAGCCAACACTTACGTCTGGGGGGTTTAATCCAGCGCTGGGGAGCCGCAGAAAGGATGCAAGCTGTGGCAGGGCCCATCGGGCCACCGCAGCCTGGGCCCGCGCGGTCCTCCGCAAAGAGCAGGCTCCGCCTGTGATGCGGGAGGGGGCTCAGTGGTCAGGGGCTGGCCTTCCGCCCTAGACCGGGACTCAGTCGTCTCTCAATATTTATTCTCTTCTTCTTTAGTAACAGAACCCCCTTATGTAGCTCAGCATGTGCCACCCAGAATAAAAGACATGCCCGCCCCCTGGCAGCCACATGTGACCCAGCGGCTAAATCCAGACAATGAGATGTAAGCAGAAGCGCCGTCTGGGACTTCTGGGGAAGCTTTTCAACAAGGGGGCAGTGCCGGCCGCTCAGTAGCCGTCTGACACCGGGAAGACCCAGGCTAGAATGACAGAACAAGACAGCGGGAGCCTGGGTCCCTGAGGACCCTGGGACCACCAGATCAGCCTGGACTGGACTTCTAGATTCTCTGTGTGAGAGAAACAAACTTTAATCTTTTTAAATCACCGTTATTCTGAGATTGAGGTCCCGTTCCGTTTGACACAACCTGCAAATACTCCCTGTCCCACCGCCCTGGGGACGCCCTGAGGAAGCAGCCCCTTTGCCCTTCTCTGCAATGTTCCTCACCCCAAAGGACACGTCCAAAGGGGTGAGCAGTATGGGTCCCCTCCTGTGTGCCCCCGCTAGCCGACGCCCCTATTTCTGATCCGTGGTTCTGATTGTAGTTCTGTGCTCTCGTCCCCTGAATGCTGTCAGATGACTGACAGCTGGTGTGCCCTCACTCAGCGGTGGACAGGAATACGGGGGGCCCAGTGGCTGACTCCTTTGAGTCTGACTGAAAATGATGTGAAGCTGTTTTCAAAACCAATAGGTGGCCCTATTTCTCCAGAACTGCTTTCTCCCTCGTGACAGCTGAGATCTTTCCATGCCATCAGGGTTTATACCGGGACTTAAACCGTCCTCTACACAGCCTTTCGACTGATGGAATTTTACAAAAGCTTGTGTCCAGGGGGCAAGTCAAGATGTGTGTTGGCACCAGCTGAGGGAAGCTGTCTCCCCTCCCCTATGTGGGCAATAAAAACGTCTATACAGCGTGTTCAAAGGGTAAGTGATAAACTGCCCCTAGTAGGCAACGAAGAGGAATTGCCATCTCGTTGCCATCATAAATTAGAAAGGCCGTCAGGAAAACATGACGGAATGGGTTTCTGTGGTAAGGCTTATTTCTCTGAGCACATTTATTTTTTGCAAGTTTTTATTATTCAATAGCTTTCGATCCGATCGCTGGGCCTGCACCTGTCATAGACGGCCCAGGTCTTCTCCAGGGAGGAAGACAGGAGGCTCCCCACACACCCTCGGCGCGAACCCACGCAGGGATTTGCAGGGATGTTTGAAGAAACCAAGACAGCATTCGCGCGCCTCCAAGGAGCCTGTGCAAAGGCATTTTAAGAACATGCCAATGAGCCAGGAGCAAATGCAGAAGCTCACAGGACTGAGACAGTGCAAGCCTGACCACGCAATAACTTTTCTTAAAACTTTTCACCCAAGATGTTCCAGGCACTTTCGACTTCCAGATTATTCCAGGCGCTTTTTTCCTGGCTTGTTTTTCTAGATGACCGCAGGTACTTACAAACTTAAACACCACAAGCAAAGTGTGAAGCCAGCATCTGAAAGAATCCTGCCACTCCAAATAGATGTTCCTACGTGAACCATGCTCGCCTGGGCAACGCTGGCCTTGTGCTCCTGGAGAAGGAGGGCAGTGGGGTCCCTTCTCTGCCGGCCTTGGTTAGATTCATCTCATGTTTTCCTGTCTCTGAGAAAGTTGTGCTGCCTTGGGGACGTAGCCACCATTGCTATTCTCAGTGAGAACCCCCCTCCCGGACAGGGTGGCTGCTTCACCCCATCCTTTGGAAGATCTGTCTGTCATTCCCGGGTCAGAAGGGCTGAGAGCAGAAGGCTAAAGACGGGAAACGCATTACTAGAGCCTGAGAGCGCTGCCGCCTCCTGCGACACTTGTCGGAACCAATGGGCTCGTGGAGAAGGGTGTGAGGTGACCCAACACACCGATTTTCACAGACTCTTTCTCTTTACAGAGCATTGCACTTGGTGTCACGGGGACAAAACTGATAATGCTGCCATTGCCTTTGAAAGCCTTTCGTACAGGAGACATTTGTACATAAAGTTACAGGGTTTAACAAAATAGGAAATGAGCACCAAAATCACCCCCCTCGCAGCTCTCCCCACTTCTCTCCAGCACAGTGGTTCTCACTCTTCCTAGTGCCGTAACCCTCTAATACAGCTCCTCACGGTGTGGGGACCCCCGTAAAATTATTTTCATTGCTACGTCATAACTGTAATGTTGCTACTGTTATGGATCGTAATGTAAGTATCTGATATGTGTTTTCCGATGGTCTTAGGTGACCCCTGTGAAAGGGTCATTCGACCCCCAAAGGGGTCGCGACCCGTAGGTTGAGACCCGCTGCAACACATTCCTGGCCCTGCCGTTAAGGCCTGGAAGAATCATTTGATGACACTAGACAGAGCAACAGAGTAGAGAGGAGGCTCGGGGCCAGGTTCCCACTGCCCCCCTCACAGGCTCCCTGGTGGCCAGCCATCTAGCAGTCATGGGGTCTGGCTCGGCAGTGGCCTGTTCTGCCATTCTGGGTAAGTTCCCTGAGGTCTTACTGTCCCCTATACATAAACATCAACCACCACCACCACCCCTTGTGTTGGGCCCCATGCAACGGAAGGAGAAACAGACTTAACCCCTCACTCATTCATTCACTCAACAAATATTTATTAAGCACTTATAATTTTTTAAATGGAAAAAAATAAGGAAAAGAAAGCAGCTATTAGAATCACATAAAGGTAACAGTGGTATCAGTCAGAATTAATTCATGGTTGCAAACAAAAGTATCCACTGAGTCTTATTTAAAAAGAAAGGGATTTATCAGGATGTGAGGGACTTGCAGACAGACCCTCTGTAGCCAGGAGCAGGGCCCTGCCACCTACCAAGCAAGGCCCTGCCACCCCCTTGGAGTGGTGACCCCAGGGTCACAGCTCCTGGTGATGGGCTCGAGGCGCTGTCTGGGAACAGAGGGACCCACCATGAACCCCCCTGGCCCCTATGCCTCCTATGGCCCCTGTCCCTCCTGTTCCTCCTCCTTACATGGGTCTGTTGAGTGACAGAGTCCAGGTCACATGCCAGCTCACCAGCTGCAAAGGAGGCCAGGGTGTCGGGACCTGGCTTCAACTTTGTAACAGTTGGACTCATGATGTGGAGTTTTCCTTAAAATAGAAAAGATACAGACACACAGATGCAGAGAACAAGCTGACGGTTGCCAAAAAGGGGATGAAAAGGAAAAAAGTGGAGGCAATTTAAATTGTGACTTAATAGACTTACATTCATATCTGTGATTCAATAATAACACATCTAAGAATTTATACCCAAAAACATCTAAAGTGAGTTCCCAAATTCTTGGCAATGGTAATAAAAAAAAAAAGTAGAAGAAAATATTTTAGAAATGCTGGCCAACAATACGTAAATAAGACAAAAGTGCAGGAAAATGTCTTTGGCAAACCTGTTATCAAGAGGCACTGGCCCCAAATTTTATTTGGAATTCAATTAGGAATACAGGGAGCTTGTGACAGTTTATTACTTTTTAAAATTACCATTAAAAATATTCATTGTTAAGAAAAATATCAAACAGAACAGAATTAATATGAAGTTTAAAAAAAACTATTTTTCATTCCACCCATTGCCAATCCCACTCTTAACCAATTCTGTGTGCATTATTTCATACATTTTTTTGCACATACATGAGCTATACTGTGCACTCGGCATCAACCAGAACCCAAGCAACCAGCGAAAACCTTGCTTGAGTTCCAGTTAATGGAGAGTCTACTTACATTTATCCAGCATCTACCAACCCCCAGGGGTGCCGGTTAACTGAGAGTCCACTGTACTGTTTTGACTCAAATGATTTCATGCTGCTTGCTCTGTTTTACAACTTACTTTATTCATTCAACAATATACAAATCATGAAAAGAATTTTATGCCAGCAAGTACAGTTTACCTTATTTTAAAAATATTTTATTGTGAAAAAGTTCAAAACTACGTAAAAGTAGAGGGAATAGTGTAATGAACCAAAATTATCATCCCAAATTCAACATGAGTCACCTCATTTGTCTATATCACCACCCATTCTGCCATCCCTGGAATAGTTTGAAGCGAACACCAAGCATAAGGACCTTCCTGCTGTCACTGTATCAGTAAGTAGCTCTAAAACAGGGGTCAGTGGGCAAAAGGCCAGATGGTGTGTCGCCATAATTCCTCAGATCTCCAGCGCAGTGCGGAAGCAGGCAGACATCACAGAAACATGGCGGCTGCACTCCAGTAAACTTTACCCTATTTTGCTGTGTATAATGTGCATTTTGTTGCCCAAATTTGTTAGGGAAAAATAAGGAAGCACACTATACACAGGTAGAACTAATTCTATATTTTATAAATGTTTTTAATTATTTTATTTATGCTTATGAGTTAAAAGTGTAACTCTAGAAATCGATAACGATATCTGTATGTAAAATAACACCCTGAAATACAATAATCGGGGTTTGTTTTTTTTTGTTAAATTTATCCAAGTGACATTGGTTAGTAGAACTTACATAGGTCCCAGGTGTACAATTCTACAATACATCGTCTATGTGTTGCATTGTGTGCTCACCCAGAGTCAGTTCTCTTTCCATGACCGTATATTTGATGCCCCCTGTCTCCTCCCCGACCCCTCCCCCCTTGCCCTCAGGTAACCACTGAACTACTGACTGTGTCTGTGAGTTTTTGTTTCTTTGTTGCTTCCAGTTTTATATTCCACATATGAGTTATGTTAAAAAATAAATGCTAAAATTCATTTATAATACAAAAAAACAAGTACCAAAACATAAACAAATAAAAAATTGAATTAAAAAATTAAAATGTAAGATTTTTTTCCCCCTGAAAGTTTGGGGCAAAACCATGGGTGTGCATTATACACAGAAGCACATTATACCTGGCAAAATATGGTACTTACTCAACAGGATGTGGGCCACGCAAGCCACAGTTTGACAACCCCTGCTCCAAAAGATAAGCACTTTTCTCTCTGATACTAAAAAAAAGTTAATAAAGAATTCTTTAATATCATCAAACCTAAAAATGTTAATAAATCCTTAATTGATCAAATCTAGTTAGTGTCCACTTTTCCTTGATTGTATTATAATCTTGTTTATAGTTTATTTAAATCAGAATGAAAATAAGGTATACACATTCCAGTTGCTCATTATGTCCTTTAACTTTCTTTCAATGCTACAGTTTATTCTCCATCATTTTTCCTCTCTTAAAATATCTGTTGAAGAAACAGGGTCTCGTTTGTGCTATAAAGCTTTTCAGTCTGGCCTTGGTTGGTTATACCTGTGTGGGATCGTTTAGCATGCTCCCCCATCACCTGTCCTTCTTATAAATCAGTAATTAGATCCAGAGTCTTGACCAGATGAAGGTGCATGTTTTCCTTTCAGGCAGGGCCCCTTCAGGAGGTGTGTGATGCCAGCGGTCTCTCCCTGTGTGATGTCATCATTCACCAATTGTCATTGCCTGATGCTATCTTAAGTTTGCTATTCCATGCACTGTAGAATTGTATGCATGAAACCTATGTAATCCTTGCTAACAGATGTCACCCCAATAAGTCTAACAATAAAAATGAATTAAAAAAAAAAGTTTGCTATTCCTTCTTCATTTATCAGTCAAATTCCTTAAAGAGAAATTTTCCTCTATCTACTATTTGGTTACTCTGAGGTGCAGATCTAACCAGAATGCCAAAATAGGCTTCTGATTTTTTCCTTGAATTTACTTGTTTACAAAATAATGAGATGCTTCCCTGAAACCCCTCAAAGATATCCAATGAAAGTTTTTTCTTTTTGCTATCACGATGAGCCTATAGACTTAAGCATTGCAGTTACTATCCTTATTAATGCTGAAATTGTCCCATGTTTGGTCAATGAGAACTCATTCAAGTTAGTTTTTCAGTTCTTTTGACATCATTCTAGTAGTGTTTAATGACTCCTTTTCTTTCTGGTATGACAGAATTCCCAGGCTCATTTGTGCCCCACACTTGGAAACAACCATTTCTCCAAGGAGTCCTGGTTCCTTTCAGTGGTAAGTGACATTTACAGAACATAACTTAGATTGTAGGGGTGCTTACTGCTCCTGGGTTGGTCATTTGTTTCTAGGTGTTTTTGGTGGGCAGAGTTAAGAAATATGTTTTGTTGAGGATAAAATGCATCATGAGTTCATACTGATATTTCCAATTCAATTTCAGGACTATTTAGGGTTTTTACATAACTTTGTCAGTTTTACACTTGTATTTCCTTTTAACCACACCAAGAGTCTCAATGCTCAACAGCACAGCATAATTACCAAAAATAACACACACAAAAGTCTCCAAATAACAATATCAACACTCCCATCAACAATATGATTACTAAAAACAGTTTCATATCTTGGGGGGGTTTCCTGTTTGGTTGGATGGTTTGGTTTATATCCTTAGGATATACCCACCACAAGGGACATGCAGTCAGATCATTCTGTTTTGAAGTCAGTTGGAGTAGTTCCTTTTCAGAACCATGTCCCACCTAGGAATAGGTTCATTTATTTCATTTTACTTTCAATTTTTAGCGATTGCTTTTTCAATTTATGTAGCTTTGTTTTATAATTGCCCATAATATTTACATGATTCCAAAGTTAAACATACAAAACAAGGTATGTTCAAAGAAGCCTGATTTCTATGTTCTCTCTATCCTTTTGCCTCCCTTTCCTATAAATATCGGAGTTCCCTGGTGGTGTAATGGCTTAAGGCTTTGGCGCTGGCGCTGTCAACGCTGCAGCCTGGGTTCAATTCCCAGCCAGGGAACTACCCACGTACAAAAAAAAAAAAATCCTATAAATAACCATTTATAATATTTTATTCTTCCATATTTTTAATATAAGCAAACATGTAAATATTTTGTATTTCTCCTTTTCTTGATTGAATAGACTTCTGCATAGGACCACAGGGAAGATACAGTGGGCAATGTTCCCCCAAAATTTGACTATGAAACTCTTTTCCTATGGAGTATCCCAAAGGGTGAATATTGGGCGAAACTCATTTGGGAAATGCTGCTGCAATCCACAGAAAGAAGAACAATAATCTACGGATGTTCAATAAGCATGCATTAGCTGAAAACAGTTTCTCTTATCTACAAAGTGAAAGGAACCCTCTTGTTTTTCATTTATAAAGTCTCCTCCTTAAATCATCAATCCTCTCCAAGAATAAGATTTCTGTGACTTTTCTGAGAACCCCCCACCATGGAACTGTGGCTGATTGCTACTGCAATTGCGAGGTACAACCACATGGTAATTTCTTGACTCCTCTCACAGCAGGTTGGTTCCCCATCGATATGATATTTTCTTCCTTCACTGCCTGTCCCCTCTAAACAGGATCACTTCCCCGCATTGAGTGAGGTGTCTTCAATCACCAAAGATTAGAAAATAAGCCTGAAAGACGATTCCCATCATTCCACCTCTGTTCTCAGTTTCCTCAGTGTCGTTACTGATGTTCTCTCCTTGCTCACAGGTCCAAGTGCACATCCTGTTCTGAAAACACCCGTGTGGTGGGCCTGTTTGTCAGGGTTCACAATCTTTATCCCCAGGAACTCCTCTTGTGTAGTCTCAGCATCTGTAGCTGAAAGGCTTCTCTCTTTGCTCCAAGCACTAGTGGTCGTTAGTGGGTTTGGACAGAAGGTAAGAAGGTTTGACTCCTCACTGGTGATACATCAAAAGAAAATCAGTAAAGGATTCTGAGCAGCTTTCAGTCGACTTGAATCCTTGAATTCTTGCTGAGATGGGGCTTTTAGGAGCCCTGATGAAGAGATCAACCCCTCTCCCTCTGCTCCTACTGAGCTCTACAATACAGCACTCAGGCAATTGGGCCAGTGTAACAACCCAGCATGAATCCCCACAAAGCTAAAATCGTGTCCCTAGAGAGCTCACTGAAAGCGAGATGAGTAGTTTGTGAAAAAGACCAGCTCATCGCGGAGGCAAAGGGTTTGCCTCAATCAGTGTTTGTAGCAGCCGGCGTGTCAGCCTGCGAAGCGAGGCCTCCTTCTGCTTTGACTCCAGCAGTTTCCTCCAGGGCTCCTCTTCTCCTAGGCCTGAGCTCTCTCCTGTCAGAGGCCTTCACCACCTAATCCCCAGGTGCCCCTCCTGCACACAGCTGGGCAGGCTGCCAAGGGAAGCAATTCTTGTACCCAGTACTCCATCACCTCTTGCTCACACTGTCCTGTGCCTTGATCTTCCGTCTGGTGCCTGGTCACCTCATTCTTGCTCCCTTCTTTTACCCATGTGCCTGGAGTGGAATTAGGCTGACCAGATGTCTCACTTAAAATGGGACAGATAACAATGGTACTGTCTTGTTTCAAATGGTACAACACCTAGAATGTAGCCCAGTGAGACTTGGCTGATCATTCGTACCATCTGAAATGGGACAGTACCATTACTTTCTGTCCTATTTAAAACGGGACGTCTGGTCCGCCTAGATGGAATTACATAGGCCTACACTAGGAAATCCAAACTGAGCTTCTTAGCTGATGTTTCTCCAAGAATGGTTCACAGACCACCTGGACCTCAGGGTACATGCTAGAATACAGATTATGAAGTCCCACCCTAGACCTCCTGAATCAGTATTTCTTGTAGGAGGCCTAAAATCTGTCCTTTTAACAAACAGCCAAATGCTTTCTCTTTGCATTAGACTTTAAGAACCGCTGACCCAGCCCTTTTTACTTGTAGGTGTGGCTTCTGGGCATCACCTCAGCTAATCTGTTTCTCTAGAAAGCCTTTTATTCGAGAGGGAGCAGAAAAACTGGAATTTATTTGTAAAAAGGTTAGTATTTATTCTTACATGATTCAACTTCAGTCACCTTCAAAGTACTCTTCATTTGATGTAATACATCTATCGAGATGCTTTTTCCACTGCTCAAAACAGTTTTTGAACTCATCGATTTTAAAATGGTTTTTGAACTCATCGATTTGGATGCCTTTTAGTGCTTCTGCCATGTTTTATGTTTCCCCTCTTCCACATCGCAAAACATTTTCCTCTAAGGACTTCTTTCATCCAGGGAAACATACAAAAAAAAAGCGTTCAGGGTGAGATGGGATGAATAGGGAGACTGAGACACAAGGGTCATGCTGTTTTTGTTGACTGCTGAACGCTCAGAGTGGTGTGGGCAGGTGCGTTGTCATGTCACACGCTGTTCATATAAATCATCCATCATGAAATGAGCAAATACATTGAAAGAGTCTCCAAAAAAATTCACTGAAGCCGAACGCAGCCTCTCACCTCGATGCCAGCTGGTGCATGGATGCAGATGGTTCCTAGAACACTCACCTAGTGGGGGAAGCCTGTACTACAAGGGGCCTGCCCTCCAGAAGATAGTTTTGGGATTTTGGGGGGGTTCGCCCACTTATATTGTCAAGTAGCACACCTGCCTCACACCTATAAGCTCACGCTATTAAACACATTATTAGAATTTGCTTTACCCCATACTCACAAAGTCCCACGAACTTAACACATCAAATCTTTACAGTTTTTTAGTTCTCATCAAAAGAGACTTCCACTTACAAGCATGAGAAAATAAGAGTCCAAAACTACCTTCTACCAGTAAAAAAAATAAATATATAGAAAATTGAACAAACTGGTTCCAGACAGTGAACAACAGGCAGCACAGCACTGTGATTCCTGAGAGAAGGGAAACACGTGAAGGAGTCATAAACCCTCTGGGCTTCCTGCCTAAGGGCAGTTTCTGAACTGCAGTTCAGGGAGAGAGAGAGCTCAAACAGATCCCAGCAGTCTCATCAGACTGAGATGACCGAGCTCAGAGCTCAGGAGGCCAAGGCAGCCAGAATTTAGGGCAGGGTACAGATAGGAAGAGCTGCACAGAGAAAGAGTTGCAGAAATCTGAATAGGGATTCCTTGAGTCTTTGAGTGACAATCCAGTGTGCACATGCTGAGGATAAAAATCCACAGGGCAAGAAATAAAGACAATTTCCAAGAAAACAACACTCATCGGGAACTGTAAGCCAAAAAAATTCCTGGAGCTCACGCAGGGCTGGGAATCACTTGAGTACCCACCCTCCAGAGTAGCGAGACCTCATTAAACGATGGGACATTTCAGCACAGGCCCCAGGAAGGGTCACACCTTAGAAATGGAACTAAATTAGCCGTAAGGTTAAAGGCTACTCCAGACCTACTCTGTAAGAGTGTAAGAACAAGTCTGATTGGGCCAAACTGATCCACAAGTAATTTACTTGCCTGTCAGAATCAACTCTAACACACTTAGGAAAATTAAATACCTACCACTCAATAATGAAAAAAATGGCAATGTCCTACCTAAAATTAAAAAAAAAAAAAAATCACTAGACGTTCACAAAGCAGAAAAATGTGGCACATAACCAGTAGAAAACTCAGTCAATAGAAAAAGACCTAGAAGTAATAGAGACATAAAATTATTGATAAAAACATCAAACAGATATTATAAATGTGTGATAGCGTAGCAAAGATACTCAAAGACTGTATGAGCGTAAGGAAAGAAGTAAAAGGAATAAAAACGAAGCACCCGAGAAATACAATATCTAAAATGAAAATTTTACTCAGTGGAATTTACGCATTAGATACCCCAGAAGGAAAGATCCATGGACTTGAGTTCAAAATGAAGCACAAGGAGGAAAAAAAGATTGAAAACAACCTCATCACCTGTGGGACACGATCAGCATTAATAGTAGAGCCTAAACAGAATCAGCATCTGAAGAGGAAAGAGAAGAAAGGAGGAAAAAAACACCTGAAAGAAAAATGCCTGAAATTTTCCAAAATTGACAAAAACAATAAACCCACAGATCCAAGAAGCTTAACAAACCCCAATCAGCACAATGACTCAAAGAAAATTATACTAAGCCACATTATAATCAAATGGATGGCAACCTGAGAAAGAGGAAACTCTTAAAAGTAGCCAGAGGCGGGAAAAGTCACATAACAGATAAAAGGATAAAGTTATGAATTACGAAGGGTGGTCAAGAAATTTGCGGAATGAAGGGGAAGAGGATAAAAAAATTTATTTCTTATTTTTTCCTTTTTAATACATTCCCTCTTCGCCCTAATACACTTTTCAGATATTTCAATAAGTATATTTTACCCTCAAAAAAAAATGGTTTGGTTTTGCCCTCAAGTTGCAGGTTTAACCTCTTCATCGTCTATAACTTTCTTTCCTCAAAGCTGATTTTTTCGTTTTGGGGAATAGATAATGGTCACACAGAGCCAGGTCTGGACTGCAGGGAGGGAGTTCAATGGTTGGAAGCCACACTCGTGAAGGGTGGTCAATGCAAGCAGGTGACGCCAGGCAGCCACCTGCCGAGAGAGGCCGCGCCCACATCAGGCCCACAGGCCTCTGCGTCTGTCCCTCCATCGTGCGGGGGCTGGGCCTTGCAAACGGCTGGGAGCCCAGGGGCTCACGACCCCGAAGTCAGCCCCCCAGCCGCAGCTCCTGCTAAGAGGCTGCGAATCTGCCTTGCTGACAAGTTCCTGGGTGATGCTGGCACTGCTGGCCAGGGCCACGCACTGGGAACCCTGATGGAGACGGGACAGTCACCACACTGAAGGAGCAGGCCCTGCTCACGTTGCCACGCAAATATGTAAACCCCTCGACTCTTTTAAAAACCCTGGGCTGAGGAGCCAACGCGATTGAGATTAAACTTCTTGCCACCCTGAGAGGGGATGCTGAGAACCAGATCTAATTAGATTTAAGAAAAAGCAGGCGACGTGGCTCCCGTGGTACGTAGTTAAATTTTCACTGAATAAAACAGGTGAAGACACTCGGCGAGACCTGGATGGACACAAACGGAAGCGCGTGGGAAGCCCGAGTCTGCCGCTCCCTCTGGGGGGACACGCGGCCTCCGGCCCCACGGCTGAGCCCGTGAGATGGAAACGACAGGAGCGCACGCAGGGCTTCCCGTGCGGACTCCGTGAGCAGAAGCAATCGCTGCCCAGCCAGCCTGTCCGTTCCACCACCCCTCTCAGATCCTAAGCCCACCGGCGAAGCCTGCGGCAGGGTCACAGCCCTTCCCGACACGTCTGGGGCCGCCAGCACAGTCACAGACGGCCCCACACCAGCAGCTTCTATTTCCTGTTTGTTAGTCGTACTTTACATTGGGGCTGACCAGAAGTGCCCTTTTAAATGGGACAGAAAACAATGGCACAGTCCCCTTTGCAAACGGTACGCCTGCTCAGCCTACGGACACCTTGAATGTAGCCCAGGGAGACCAGGCTGACCACACGTACTGTTTGAGATGGGAATAGGCTGACATCTGGTCAGCCTATTCATATCGTGATTTTGTAAGTTAACGAAATATTACTGAAATCCATGCAATGTGAGTGCAAAAGGAAAGGAAATCATTGCTTCGATGAAAAATAACTTGAATGCTTTGGGAAGTCTCCACAGAGGTAAGTCGTTAAATTAATTACTATCAGACGCGGTGCGAGGGGCCTATAAGAGTGGGGGGATCTAAAACTCTAGCGGCTCTTCACGCGATTGCCCCCCTTACCTTTAGTCCTTGCTCCACGTTAAAGGATCCTAAACTGGAAATCTTAAATAATGGATCACAGATGTGGTTTATGCAACAATAGCAATTTGGGATGTCAATCAGGGACCGTCTTCAAAGAGAGGGTCTCGGCCTCAAATCAACAGATCAGCACGGAAATCTTCCAAGTCGTGTTTAAAGTTGAAATAAAATGTTTAAGGTCCAACTATGTCACTCTGCATGATTCCCCCGTTCGAGGGACCTTTTAGCAGACCAGAATCCCTGCCCTGCTCACATTGCCGAAGAAGTGCCCACAGCACGTGTCACTTGCTAAATGTCACTTCCTCCTACCACCGCCACGCCCACCACCTGGCAAGTTCCATGTGGCCTCACACCCAAATGCCATCCCTGTTCTTTAACATTTCCCCAGTAAAAACGCGCTGCTGGAGTGTCTGCGCGTGCCACTGAGCCTGTGCTATTTGCAGAGGACATTTCTCTTTCGCACATTCCAGAAGCCTCAGCCCACACCGCAGCCGGGAAGGAGGCCATGCAGAGAGCACCCATGAAAAGTCATCCAGCCTTTAATAAAAATACCACCACCCGGACCGCCTGGCCTTTCCACGGCGCGCTAACCACGATGAGCCCTGCGAAGACGCAGGCGAAGCTCCCAGCACCACTGTGTCCGCCCCTCGCCTTTCTGGATTCGTGATAACTTGTTTCTCAAAGGAAGAAGCAGGTGCCAGGACCCCTGCACACACCTTCCCGGTCTCCCCACAGCAGCGGGAAAAGCCTGGCGAGACAGCCCAGTCTGGTGAGGACCGCAGCCCAGGCAGACGCTCATCAGAAGACGCTCACCCTCAGCCCTCGCTGGACACACCACGATGTGAACGGGACCTCCTGCAGCCCACTCTCCCCA
>PVJL010003722.1:0-7500 GCA_004026885.1 Lyroderma lyra | reverse complement strand
CTTTCATGTCACATTGTAAAACAGCTTCATTTCTCCATAATACATAAGACAACTTTTAAACACAATAAATACAGGGGGAAATTAAGGAACACCTTTAAGGGCAACAACTTAAGAAACTGAGAACTAAAGAGCTAGGTGATGAACTGAAGCCACTTGTCACCTTGAAATCATTTGCTAGAACAGTGAATTTTACGAGATACCCCCATTAAGCTGGGACCCCAAAGGGCTAGGCTCTCAGTGCAATGGCTGGTCAGAAGTCAGCCACCGCAGGCTGACAACAACTGCTGACTCACGCTGGCCTGGATGGATGGGGGGGAAAAGCTACCCTAAGATTCATAACCTCATAGTACTCTCCACGTGGGTTTGTAGCCCAAAGTCATGCTACCTGTATAGTCTGAAAAACATCAAACTGAGTTAAACAAAACAAAACAAGAAAAACAAATCCTGGGTCAATGCAACAAGAGGATATTACATTTGTAAATACTTACACACACGAACATAGAAGCACCTTTATAGATAAAGCAATTATTAACCAACCTAAGGGGATAAATAGGCAGCAAAACAATAACAGCAGGGGGCTTCAACACCCCATTTTCAACAATGCATTGATCGTCCAGACAGAAAATTTACTGCATGACAAATTGCCCCCAAACCACAGACATTCATTATGTCATAGCCGCTGAGAACTGGGACCCTGGGTGTGGCTTACCGAGGTAGCCTGGCGTGTGTCACTCCCCACCGCCTTACGCGTTTGGTCGGCGTGGTCCCTGACACACAGCCCCCATTGGTGGAAGCTTGCTTGTTAGAGCTTCACCATTCAGTCTCCCAAATGGAAGGCACAAGAAGAGGGCCAACACTTTAGTAAAGCTTTGGCATGACTCCCACCAACCACGGAGTCTGCTACATCCTCAGGGTGGGGGGCTCCGCAGGCCTACATCACGGTGAAGGGCACGGGGAAGACCCCCGTCAGCTGCTGCAGATCTGTTCTGGCTCGACCTCCAGCCACACAGCTCTGGGTAAGTCCTCACTTTCATTTCCTCATGTCCAGGTTGTCCATATGAGCGGCACCCACCTAACAGGCCTCTCGGGAGGCCCAAGGCGACAATGCATGGGCGTGGGACAATGCATGGGCGTGGGCGTGGGACAATGCATGGGCGTGGGCTGCACACAGTCCTGCTCCACAACTCAGTGATTTTGGTTCTTCTTCCTTGCACTTAGCAGTGTTTGATTTGCCTATTCAACTGTGTGATTATCTAATGGCCACATTTTCCACTAACAGACACGTTTGCTGGGACCAGAGCTCTGTGTGGTTTACCCATCTTTGCACCTCGGTCACGCCCAGCACGCTACCTACACATGGGAAGTAACTGGCGAGTGGTGGCGGGTGTGGGACTAGAGCGAACGGGGGCACCTGCTCAGTGCCTGCCCCGTTGTAAAGAACACGGCCTAGAGCTGCTCCTCAGGCTGCTCCCAGGCGGAGGGGGCATGCCACATCGTGGGGGCGGGGCACACGGGGAAGCGCCAGGGTCTGCCGGGATGCAGAGGGGAAGGGAGGAACTGGGCACGAGCCTTTACTGTCATTTTCATGGGGAGGAACAGACAAGGCACAACCAGCAGACTGAGGATTGGCTGGTGTGAACGGCTCAGGGTTCGGGGGCACAGGGCTGCCGCTGGTTGTCTGGTACTTGCCCTGGGTGACTAAGGCAGGTGGACAGTGGCCCTGAGTGTGACAACTATAGAGGAGGTGACTGGGGTGTGGGCGCTGGATTATTGGTTTGTATATGAAAGGTAGGCCAGCAGGTGACTTATTTCCTGTCCTTAGGAACTGGCTGACCCTGGGAGCAGCGGTTCCTCTAGGGCCAGCAAGGCCCCAAGATGCCAAAGTGACAGAAAAACCAAAAATAAAAAGGTTCGATTAATGCCACATGCAATCTGGGCACCTTCCTGCATATATGTTACCTGCCAATCAAATGTGTCCACAGCACATCAGTACGTAAGGCGACACTGTTAAAGCCACCCGGAGCTCTGAAAGGCCATCCTTGGGTTCTCAGGATCCTGGCTGGGCAGCCATTCTAGGAGGCGTGACTGAGCTGCTCAAGGGCTGCTGGCCAAGGTCAGGGGCAGCCCCTACAGGGACTTCTCATTCCTTATCGTGAGAAGGGGATGGCTCCATGCCCAGCCCCACCACACACATCTGTCCCCTGTCACTGTGATCTCCCCAAGATTCCTCATTATAACAGCTTCATTAGGGGACATGAACTTGGCCAGGAGTGTTGTCTAAAAGCTGTGCTGCCTGCTCTGAAGGACGTTCTTCCACCCAGCACCGGAGCCTGCCTCCTGGGCGCTCCCAGGGTCCGAGCTATGAGGGGACTTGTTCCACGCAGAGGGGACTCGGGGTCCAGTGCAGAAAGTGCTCTGCCACATAGCGCTTAGGGACAATGGCTATGGAACCACACAGGCAAGGCTGAAGTCCTGGTTCCACTGAGTGATCTTCGATAGGTTACCCACACCATGCCTCTGTTTCCCCATCTGTAAACTGCAAGTGATGATATTAAAACTAATAAGGTCAGCCTCATGGGGTTACTGTTAAAGGAGTTACTATACCTAGAACCTGTCGAGAACATAAGTTTTATGTAAATGTTTGTGTTTGCACCCATTATTGGACTGCCAACAGTGATTCTGTTTAATTTGTAAACAGGAAAACATTTGAACGAGCTGATAAACAACGACCAGTATCCGCAAATTACAGACAGAAGCAAAGAGGCAGCCCCCGTTAAAACATAGCTTTGCTCGTCCAATACAGAATAGTTGAAAGATTTTTCTCTTCTTTATCATGGAAATAAAGTACCTCATAAATGAAGGTTTTATTAGGTACTGAAAAGAAAGCAATGGGAATAAAAAGAACTTGGAATGAGGTGGAATTGGTGAGGAAGAGGTACTAATAGAATGTACATCAAAATATATGAAGATGTCAACCAAAATATTACTTGGAATGCCAGCCAGGTAGCAGTCAGCATGCAGCTTAAAATGAGAACAAAATATTCAGATGTCTCCATTTAAGTCAGGGATAAAATGAAAAACTAATATGCCTACTGCCATAAAGTGAAGAATTTACACTTTGGCTAATCAAAAAGTATTCCTGGATTTCAACACAGAAGTAAAACTATTCGATTCATTTGGGAATTATCTATGATAGTTTCTGCTCATGAATTGCTTTTCCTAATACAGACTGAAATTGGTGGTGGCTAGGGTCCGAGGGCACTGCAGAAGTGTGGGTACTGAGTGCCAATCTTCATGAGGGAAAAAAAAGGCTGAAGTCATTATAAAACTAATTACAGAAACCAAAAAAAGTTCACAAGACAAATGTGGATCTGTATTAACATGTTAAAAACATTTTTACTGCTCAGAAATAAAGAGATTTTACATTCATGTTTAAGTTATGATACTGATTTTAAGCAAATTCCTCAATGT
This sequence comes from Lyroderma lyra, assembly GCA_004026885.1. Classification (NCBI taxonomy): domain Eukaryota; kingdom Metazoa; phylum Chordata; class Mammalia; order Chiroptera; family Megadermatidae; genus Lyroderma; species Lyroderma lyra. Next base: position 4,029 of record PVJL010003722.1, on the reverse strand, counting down.
CAGTATTAACTAGAATTAAAAGAATTGGATTAAAACACTCTTTCCTTTTCTTCTAGCTTCACTTGCATATGCCTTTGCAATTGCAGCGCTGGGTCTCAGTGGGGGCTTGTGGCTCTCCCAGGGCTGGTTTAAGGACCTCAGCCTTAAGGACACAGGTAGGAGCTACAATCTCTAAGTTTCTCCAGTCCTTGGACACACCCTAGGGACAGCCGACTCAGGAGCTGGTTATGACAGGGTCTTGACACAGCACAGAGCAACCTCAAGGCATCAGCAAGGTGGCTTCAGGCTGCTGCAGAGCTGGGTGAGCCCTTAGCATGGATGTGGAGACGGGAGAGGTGTTCTCCCCACGGCGCGGCCCCGAGCAGCTATATCCAACCTGAGCTGACATCATCTCTTCCCAAAACGCCCTTTGCATCTTTGCAAGGAGCACTGAAATGGTTCAATGAGGCAAGAGGCTAGGAGCCCATAGCAGGAAGGGCTGTTCGCAGGACCAATGCTCGCAGGACCACAGTTCCAGTCCCTGCTGCAGGTGTCTGTCCCTCCAAGGAGCCACTGGAGTCACTGCACCTGCTCCCCTCCCCACACAGGGGAGGGAAATGCCACCTGGTATCTTGGTGGGTCTCTGTAAGCACCTGCAACCCGGCTATCCTGAAGGGGGAAACCGTTAGCTGCCTTTTGGGAGACCTTGAAGGAACCTTATAGTCCCCGCTCCTCTCCTGCACGGAGGAAGGAGCCCCCTGGCCACATGCCTGCATCTGTGACGAACAGGAATTTAAGGGGCTGGAGGAAACTGTCTGGCAGCTGCTGAGCGCAGAACTAACGCCCCAGCCTTGGGCACGCGTGCTAATCACTTTGACAACCTGTCAAATGAGAACGCACAGGGGCATCCAAAGGCCACGCAGAGAGCCTGAGCGGCGAGGAGGCATTTAGTTGTCTGGTAGCCCTGCCCCACGGACAGGCACCGCACAGGTCCCTGAGAGCCAGGGCCAGCAGGCCGGGAGCCGCATCAGAGCGCCTCGTCCGCCTTGTCTCAAATCCAAATGCTGACCCGGCGGGGGTGCGTACAAACAGCTTCTGGACAGCTCGGCCTCTGGGGCTTAACGCGGCCCTCCCACATGTGCTGTACTGGGGGTGACGGATCTATAAATTGTGACAAACAGGAAGCTAAAAAAACACAGTGCTAGCATCCTGTCTCCAGATTTTATTAAAATGTCAGCTGTGGGCGTTAAGTGGGAGAGACGGTCAGCACCTGCAGCAACACTGCTGAGGGGACAGCCACCTGGCAGACTCAGGCTGCACAAGGAGAGGGGGCGGGGGTGGGGGCACTCGCCCACTCACCTGCTCCATCCATATTTATCCCACAAACTGGTTGACATTTATGGAGGTGGGAGGGTGGGGCACAAGTGTTCAAAGTTCCCTGCTGACAGCCCAGAGTTCCCAGGGGGTTTCATTCAACACATGGCAGTGGAGACCTACGATGTGTCAGGCACTGCCCTGGGTGCCGAGATCCAGCCAGTCCCTGTCCCTGCAGAGTTTAACTTCTACTGGAAGAGGGGACACCAGACAAAATTAATAAATAAATAAACTATGTAATAAATTGAGAGTGATAAATATTGAGGAAAAGGTAATAAAGCAGGGGACAGGGACAGTCAGCGTGGGAGGCTGTGGTTTGTGGGAAAGGCTGGCATTGCAGTAAGGCTCGGAAAGGACAGGAGACCCTGGGCCCTCTCACAGCCTCTGGGCCACTCCCGTCCTTTCTACCTGCGACCACCAGCAGAGAAAGAAATCACATTATTTTCTTGCTCCATACCACCTTGAGGTGAGCAAAATGAACGAACGAATAGATGAACAGATAGATAGATAGATAGATATGAACCGTGAGGGAAATCATGCACATGCCGGCCAGCCAGTGTGGCAACTAGATCGGTGCTGGGTCCTGGGAGGTGACCGGTGGCACACACGGCACCCAGCACAGGGACAGGGACCTGCAGCTGGACTGCTTCTCCATGCATTACAGCTGGAAAATACGTCCCCAGTGCTGTCTCCGTGGGTCTGGACCCCGGGGTCAGGGACTCTGTTCGCTCAGGTCCTTTGGGCCAGATCTTCAGACCAGACAACTGGTTTTGGTCTGCGTACAGAGCGGGCTGAGTTGGCTGGCTCAGTCCTGGATGTGGTGCAGAAAGAGGCCCAACTGTGGCTGCCCCACTCCCTGCTGCCCCACTCCCCAGGGGTGGCATGGGGTCAGGGATGGGCACCTTGCCCACAGCAAGATCCAGGAGGAGAAAGACCACATCCTGAACACCTTCAGCATGCTGCCCTGGCCCAAGGGTCCCACACGGTGGCCAAGCACTGCAACGCCACCCTCTCTGTAGAGAATACTGATGAGACCTACTGCCTCACAATGAGGCCCCGTAGGTCGTCTGCTCCTCCGTCCTCAAGCTGACCACACCAATCTACGGGGACCTGAACCACCTCCTCTCAGCCACCATGAATGGGGTCACCACCTGCCCCCGCTTCCCTGGCCAGCTCAGTGCTGACCTCTGCAAGCTTGCAGTGTACATGGCCTCCACTTTGCCCCTCTAACCAGCTACGGAAGCCGGCAGAACCGGGTCCTGCTGTGCCGAACTCACCCAGCAGGGGCTCCATGCCAAGAACATGTTGGCTGCCTGTGACCCAGGCCGGCGCCTCGCCATGGCTGCCGTCTTCCGTGGGCGGATGCCCATGAAGGAGGTGGACCAGCCGATGCGCTACGTGCAGAATGACAAGACCAGCTACTCTGTGGAACGGATCCCCAACGGCAGGAGAGCTGCCGGCGACATCCCGCCCCGTGGTCTAAAGGTGGTCACCTTCGGCGGCAACAGCACGGCCATCCAGGAGCTGTTCAAACGCATCTCAGGGCCCTTCGCTGCCATGTTCCGCTGGTGCACAGGCAAGGGCACAGGCAAGACGGGGTTCACCGAGGCCGAGAGCAACACGAAGGACGGACGCGGTGTCCAGCACCCGCAGTCCAGGACGCCCCCCGCGGAGTAGGCCGAAGGCCGCGCCCATCACGCTGCCCTCGGGGCTCCTGCCTTCTCCCTCAGCTGCCCCTGCCTCTCCCCCAGAATTTGCATTTACTGCTTCTATCTTCTTTTCTTTGAAGGGGGGCTCTAGCACAGTGCCTGGCACAAAATAGGCACTCAGTAAATACTTGTTGTTTGTTGAATGTCTCCTCTCCTCCCACTTTGGGAAATCCAGATTTCTGCCATTCGGGGTAACCTTGTATTTCCTTCTGGTGTCCACTCCTCCCATCTGTCCAGCTAGTATTTCCCTCTGGTCTCAACTTAATTCTCCGACAAGTTGGGCCCACGCAGGTCCCATTCGGAAGCATGCGCAGGCCACCGCCGGCCCACGCCGAAGCCCAGGGGAAAGGAACCCATAGGAAGCAGCTGGGACAAGGTGCTGCAAGGAAGGGGTAGCCTTTCCCATTCTAGAGCAGTTTGGGAGTGGGGTCCAGGCTATTAACGCCCTGGTTTCTAGGTACTTCCTTGCCCCTCTCTCAGCTTTGGGGGAGGTGTTAACAGCATTATCTCCATTCTCAGTCTCCCTCCAAGCTTTGTGCTGAGCTGTTTCCCTTGCAGGGTCTGCCCCACTGTCACGTGGGGTTCTCCCCTCTTCACCTCACGAGTCCCTTTCTTTCTCTGCTTGGAGAAGGGGGTTCAGAGGAAGAGAGACCAGCCTTGGTCCCTAAGCCTCCAGAAAGGCCCTCCACATCCCCACCTTTTCTTACCCCCAAAATATCAGACTTGCTGTGTGTGTGTGTGGAAAGGTATGCACTGCCTCCTGAATGCCTGAGTCATTCTCTAGTGGGGACAGGACACCCCCTTTTGGCAACGTCTCATCCCTTTTGCTGTTACCATTTTTTCCCCTACCCTGGTTTTGTCTTACCCTACACTTCAAATTTCTATTAAAAGTGAACTTGTTTTCATACTGAAAAATATGACATTGCTCCAAGAGCCAAGAATAAATGAGAATTGGAAAAAAAAAAAA